>JASAND010018226.1:0-33572 GCA_030248195.1 Trissonchulus latispiculum
GTCCTCATTTTCCTTTTGTTTTGTAGAACCATGTCAAGTTACGTTGCCCGTTGGTTAGCCCAGTGTGATCTGTTGAGTGAGGAGAGTGATGATGATTATCATTCGGCAGCTGCCTACCTGCCGTCGTCCTGGTCTTCTTCTTCGTCTTCTTCTTCTTCTTCTTCCTCCTCCTCTTCGCCGTCGTCCGGCATTGCGTGCTGGAATCGTTCCCCTACCATCCTGCCGAAGATCCTTCAGTTGAGATATGATCCCGGTCCCCCGGAGAGCTGTTGTCCATCGTCTGCCCAGCGAGGTCCAATGAGAGCTGAAAGCCAACTACCGCCGGAGCTGAAGATGCTCCACCACCGTGGCCAACGAAATGTCATCTACTGTGCGCCAGGTGCCAATGATAAGTTCGTCCTCTTCCGCCCCCTCTGTGTGTTAAGTTCTGATGTGGTTGCGTGTTGCACTCTGCTGTGTGTGAACTGTTTTTGGAAGTTCAGTTTAAGTTACTTTGGAGTGCCTTTTCGTTTTGTTCCTGCACCTACTAAGTTCCAGTTTTATGATTTTCCTACTAAGTCTTCTCTGTTGAATTTAGTTCTTCCTAACCGTTCGCCTGCCTTCCGTTGCCCTAACAGGATCTGTTTGAGTTCTTCTACTATCATTTTGCACGAGATCCCTAATTGGCGTTTGCATGGCCCGTTCACTATTCGTAACCGGCACCCCATTTTTGTTGAAACTTTGTTGGATTGTTTGCCTGGTTTGCATGACCCTCCCATTCCGGAGGATTTTCTGAATGTTGACTTTTAAGTTTGTTTAGTTGAGGTGCAACTATCTAGATTGTAACATCAGCCCTTCTAGACTCCCAGTTGCTTATAACCACGATTTAATAATGATGAGTTAGTAGAGTAGGAAGTTCTCACAGATATCAATTAGAATAACATAGTTAGTTGCACCCTTCAGTTTACCCACATTTCTTTCTGTTCTTTTCCTTTACTTTCCTTTTCTTTTCTGCACTGTTTTTCTCTGTTGCCTGTATGTTTTCTTTTAGTTGGGTACAGAATTCGGCAGTACTGAGTTTACCCCCACGTACGGTATGTCCGGACCCAAGACCCCTTAGGCATACACAGAATACTGCCCAGTTGTGTCCGTAATTACGCACGAGTTTTATTTAGTTTCACTCCAACCACCTCCACATCCTTAACTTAGTTGTTTGTAGCACTTGATTTGATTACTAACGCGCACTTGAATTGATAGAGAATGTTTAATGATGGCTCTAAAATACTAATTATAAAGTAGCACGTATTAAACTGATAGTAGACGTTTCGTTAACCATGCATGTCGTGTACTAGTTTTAGATTCTTTCTTTTCTGCACAGTTTGGTTCCAGTTCCAGCACCCTTCACCATGGATCTTGAAGCACAGCACACCTGCACCTGGATTTGTCATGAGTTTCACCTTATTGTCGGTTTTATTTTCCTAGTTTTTGTAAGTATAGTTTGAAGAGAGAGAGAGCGAGCTTCGAAGTGATTTTGCAGACGATTTTAAGGGATAATTTTTGAATACTGAATGAAAAGCTGACATTTCGATTCCAAACATCTTCGTTAAAAGGCTTATTACCGCGTTACCAAATTTCGTCCAAGAGAAAAAATGGGTCTAGGCTAATTTTACCCGACCTTAGACCAACTTTCCCTTGCCTTTAGGCCAACTTTCCCTGTTATTTGGCTGACCTTTCTAGTGGTAGAAATTACTGGTTGTGCGTATCAAAGTATTACTGACGTGATAAAGATTATGGAAAATGGAATTATTAACTCCAGTCGTGTTAATTTGCTGACTAAAGTTTTAGGAAGATTACAGAAACACGTATACACTTACTGAGCTGACTGTCCTATTTCTTAAGTTTCGTCCCAGAGTTTGTGAAAGCTGACACGACCTTACCTTTGAGTGTTTTATCCTTGCGAATAAAGACTAGGCATGCCCCATGGTAGACAGAATAAGGTCCTCGAGTGATTTTTCGTCGGCAGCTAGGCTTTGTTGCTAGCTACCCATGTTTAACCTTACTTATTTGTGTGTGTTCGATTTTAGGCTGAATCTCAGCAATGGTATTTTTTCTGGTTTCTTGGTCCAGTGGTGGTTGGTCCGATGGTTAGATTCCCGGCCAGCAACCTCAGCGTGCAGCCCGTCAGACCGTATCCCGGTCGCCAGTGAACAGCGTCAGCACCGTCAGCGTCAGCGTCGTCAGCATCGTCAGCGTCAGCGTCGTCAGCATCGTCAGCATCCCTACCGTCAGACCGTATCCCGGTCGCCAGTGAACAGCGTCGTCAGCGTCAGCGTCAGCGTCATCAGCATCGTCAGCATCCCTACCGTCAGACCGTATTCCGGTCGTCAGCATCAGCGTCAGCACCGTCAGCGTCAGCGTCAGCACCATCGTCAGCATCAGCGTCAGCACCGTCAGCGTCAGCGTCAGCACCATCGTCAGCATCATCGTCAGACCGTATCCCGGTTGTCAGCGTCATCATCAGCGTCAGCGTTAGCGTCAGCGTCAGCAGCATCAGCATCGTCAGCACCAGCACCGTCAGCGTCATCACCGTCATCATCATCATCATCATCCTCATCAGATCTCCTGCCCGTGGCCCTGTCTGGCCACCCAACCTACTACAGAACTGATTGGACTATTGCCACAGCTACACAGAACTGCTTGGATTTCTGCCACAGATGATTCCTGGCCCCATCCTGCTCCTGCGCTGGTTACCATGACCTGGTAACCCACTCCCTATAGACAGTTGGGAGTACGAAGGAACTATTTTAGCGCCACCCCGATCCAAATCCTGATCTAAAATGTCAACAGTTTCATAAAATGTATGCATAAAATGTATTGGTATTGTACTCTGCGGTTTCTTCCTTTTGCCTAAAAAGGTTGGTAACTTTACTTGTGCTTGCTGACTGGTTAGCTGTGAACGTTTGTGGTTGTGCCCCCGGTTTGCTCCTTTCGTCCTAAAAGGTTCCCCGGATTGACTCCTTTGGCTGACTAAAACCTAATCTGGCAAACAGTGGCGATGAATTGTTTGGTATTACGTTTTGTCTGTTTTTGTCTGTATATTTTGTCCCCCTAGTGTAACTTTACCGGCTTTTTTATTGTGTGAAGTGTGATGGGTAGCCTACGTTTTGACTGTTTTTGTCTGTATATTTTGGGTTTTGCGGCTACCTATTTGTCCTTTGTACAATATATGAGTAAGAGCTGATGAGTTTGCGGCTACCTATTTGTCCTTTGTACAATATATGAGTAAGAGCTGATGAGTCTAGGATTTTAGAATTTTGTCAGAGAACGGAATGCATAGGAAAAGAGAGACTAGAAATGTTTGTTGTTTGTTTATTTGTTTGTTTATTTGTTTCTTCTGTTTGCTTGACAGCATATTAAATAGTTGTAATGCTTGGCTGACATAATTGTAATAATTATTTTTGATAATAGTTAATAATACTTTGACAGTAGTTAATTTCCATCCGTGACTGTGACCCCCTCCTCTGTAACTGTGGATGTAAGTGGAAATTTCCTGTTTGTTTCCTTTTGCGGGGTCGGTCGCTGATTAATGTGAAAATTGAACAGAAAAATATTTGCTAGAAAGATTAGAAATTGCTTACCTGGGGAGTTTTTCGTCCGCAGGTAACCCCAGGTAAACCCCTTAGCAAACCACCTAAAGAGATAAGATGCAAATTTTTCCTTCATCAGAAAATTATGGCCGTTTTCGATAAAGACTTGTAAGAAACACCGGCAAATGCTGACTGACAGGTACTGGCAAAACAAAGACTGAAGCGCTGGGTGAATAACCCAGAACTAATCTTGTTTTTCTCCAAGCAGTCAGTCTTGGGGTGGACTCAGTTGAGAACGGTTGTATCAGTCTTTGTTTCTTGGTCTTCTTTGGCAGCTCAGGGAGAGCTTTATTTCTGAGAGAGTGCCGTTGGCGCACAGTGAATCAGTCTTGTCGCAGCATTTTATCTAACACTAGCCCCTTGGAAGTCACCGGTTATTACCTTATCTCTGATTGCTCGTTACCTAGTCTTTGCCTTCTCACCTCCCAGTGGATATCAGCTTGGTAAGCGTAAGTTGAAGAGTTGGAAGTCCGACACTGTTCACGGTGGTTTGTTATTCCACCTAGAGGTGGAATATTTGTAATTGTTTTAGCCCCTTTTTAAACTGAATCCTGTCACAACGGCATTTGCAGCCTATTCTTAACATTGTGCTCAGTAGGCTGGCTGCTTTTGCTGGGAGGGGCGTTGCTCGAAAAAGCAAGAGTAAAACTTCTAAACTTTTTCTAAAATTTTAATTTTAGAAAATCTGGTGTTTCGCTGGCTGCAATTTGAAATTTTAAAAATATTGCCAACGGGGGGGCGTGTTTTTCCCCATCTTATTTCCTCTAGAAATTTTATTACTTTACCCCCTCCGGTTGAGTTTAAGATGCAGAAACTTTTTGTTAACTGAAGACATTATGCAAATTAGTTTGCAATCAGCTACTTCAGTTTTCATGCTAACGTAAACAGAAACGGCGGTTCAAGTCCCTATCTCTGCAGTGGAATACTACCCCTTTTAGGGGTCATCTTGATTAGTTACCTTGAAAGAAGTTTTGAGTTGAAGTTTCGAAGTGAGTCAAAAATTCCCTGCTAATTGAAGTACGACCGGTTAGCTGAGTTTGTATTAGAATCACAAATCTGTGGAACACTCAGAGTCTGTAATCTCTTAATGTTCGTTGTCATATGTACACTGTTTTCTTGCCTCTAGAATAATATCGATCATTTGTATGCTATTGTCTGGTGCTTGTAACATTACTTTGACTGCGTAACTAGGTATATTGAAATTGACTGTTATCTTAATCTTATGAATTAATAGAACCCAAACGTTTATAGTCTTGCCTCTCTTAGGGAATTAATGTTTCGATTTAGCAATAACTTAGTATTGTCACGAAAAGGTATTTACGGAAGTCTTCTAGTATTATTGATTGATAGGGTGAACACTGATCTATTCATACCTTCTGATTCTAATCTATAGGATAGTCTCAATACCTGACGAAGTGGCAACGGAACCCGAACCGGTTGATAATTAATGGGAAACTACTTTTCGAAGCGTCAGGGTCTAAATCTCTTTTCTTTATTGAACTTAATCTGAAGAAGAGGTGCTAGTGACTAATCATCGCAGCTATAGTGGATTGCTTAAGACGATAATAGTGTGATAATTGGGCTACGTTGTGGGTTGGAGGCTGAAAACCCCTGGAAAATCGAAAGAGAGTTCAAAACCAGTGCTTTGAAGTTCATAGTTTGACTAACTCAACCCCCAGCGCTAGCCTATTTTATTACATATATAACTGAATTAAATTGATTTGAATCGTTGAAAAGTCAAATTCTAAGTTAAACTAAAATGTGGACTGAATACTGTACGATGTTTTGCACAATATTGTGCAATTCCTAAGCAAATTTTAATCACTTATGAAAAACTGGACTGCGCAGCAGGTTTATAATTTCAATAAAATATTATTTTGAAACTCAACCTTTTGCAAAACATATTGCTTGCTGGTGCAAAAGTTGTTCTACATATTTACACAAATTTCGATAATTCCTGTAGTGTAACGCTACGTAGACTGTATTTAGAAAGTAATGCTGCTTAGGTGGTGATTCCTTTTGGGCACATATTATTGGTTGACGGTTAAAATCAAGATGAAATTTGATGAAACTTTCCAAAATAAGTTCATTTAGCATTCTAACACCCTCCGCGCAATCCCGCTTCAAAACTTTGACGTATCCGTTCAGGGCAGTTTTTACCGATTTTTGACAATTAGACAGTAGCTGCGTAGCTATCATTATATTCATTCGAAAGATCTTGTTGAGCTCTACAGTTTTGCTTTTTGAAGCGCCTTTCTAGCTTTTCACTATAGTGAGATATAGCTGATTTTCTTATTTTGGCGTTGAAAACTTGTCATTTTTGCAGAAATCAAATAATCCGCCATTTCTTGAGCTACGCGTGCCGTAAAATTAAACTAAGGGTGTCAATTTGAAGGTCTCGACAGGGCCAATTATTCGTGTCATTACGATCATCTAAATGTTATCCCGTACGCTGCTATCATAGAAAATGTAGTTTTTGCAAAAACATGACCAAATTTTTTCCAGCGATTGTGCAGCATTTATTATGCAAGATAGAGGATTGCCACTTACTAGACGTGTTTTGCACAAAAATACCCAGGGATCCTTTTTTAGTTGCCCCGATTGCTGCTTTCGAGCTAAAGTTGTCGCATGCCAAAGTTGGGAAAAGTAGACAAAATCCAGGTTGCGCATACATTTTAATTAATTTCTTTATAACGAAGAGCGGTTTCATAAAAATTAAAAAGGGGTCCCCAGCTATTTGATAGTGGAATCGAATGATGTGGACGACGCCTCATGAAAAAATTTACTTTAGTCTGCAAAAAATCTGGAAAATTAAAGTGCTTCAAAAATCCAGTAAAATAGTTTCCGAAAACTGAAGTTAGTTTCATTGCCTTTCTTAGAAAGAGAAAACGTTAAGCTCCATTTTGATATAAAAATGGCATCTTAACTCCAAGGAATGAATGAGTAATAACGGTTCAAAGTAGATGTCTCTAAAAGGAATCACCACCTTAACTACAATGCACGATTGGAAGATAACCTGCAGAATATATTTAGATGCGTTCAATATACACGGGGGACCTTGAAGTATTTTTTCTGCCTGGAGGCAGAACAACTTACACGGAAAATAGATAGGAATTGCACTATAAACAGCTGCTCAGTTCAAACTTCTCCTATCTTCAACGTAGGCCTAGTATAGGGTGCAGCTCGTTTTTTTTAACCGAAGGGGGCCTGATAAGATTAGCTAATTTACGCCTTTTTGTTTGAAAAATTTTAATTTGTGAATTAGTAAAACACTACTAAGTACATATTTGTGGTTGCTATATTGCGGACCAGTCTGTTTCAATATTTTGTTTTCTCCCATCGTACCCCCTTAAGACAAAATTTCTACGAAATTGATGCTTTCATAGCCTCCCTTCAAAGTGCGCTGATGAAAACTGTTTTAAAGGATTCCAGTATTTATGCAAATGAGATCAGCAGATTTTGAGAACAGTTAACAAGTAGCTGGCGACTCGATTGGCTGCTTTGATAAATTTGATTTAGATTAGTCTGTCTTAAACAGAAATTGAAAATGTTTATTTTAACAAATGGCCTACTATGTATAATGCGAGCTAGATTCTTGACTTTTCCAGACTAGTTACAACAGCGACGGGATGCGTCGCAACCGATACTAAATGGTTGCTGCTATAGCTGAATGCTTTGTTGAACTATCTGACTTAGTACGATTCACGTAATCGTCTGTTTTGTAAAAGAATCAATCGATTCAGTTTCCGGATACAATGATCCCATTTGTCCACAACGACAAACGCTTTGGTAAAAACTAAGGATTTGTCCCCAGCTAGAGGAGGTTTTGTAAAGTCTATACTGATTCCAAAAAGATTGTACTTGTTTATAAATCGGTGATCGTGGAAATTAAAATTTAATTTGGTTAACGCCTGAGAAAGTAAAATGTTGAGCTACATTTCGATTTCTAAACGGTTTAACTCCAAGCAATGAAAAGTAATGGCTGTGTAATGTTGACTTCAGTAAAACCTATAACCCTCTAAATAGACTCATTTTCACTTTCAGCGCCATATACTGCCTTTTTTCCTAACGCTCAGATACAGAACCATCCCCTTTTTAGGGGTCCTCTTGTTGAAATTACAGAATAATCCATAGTGGAAATGTTTAAAAAAGATTTTATTTGGCATCCGTTGCTGCAACAGTGTTGCATCTAACGAATACCTTGAGTAATTGTCGATAGTATTGACACACATTATTCCGATACTTCAATGTCAATAGAGCATTTGTAAATAGTATTAACGCTAGTTACAATAAATTCATCGTGAAATGCACGCACATAGGCCTTTTGTATTTGAACATTTTAGGAAAACGGTAGTCTTGCATTAATTCAAATTGCCATTTGTGTATTTCTGCAAAAAACGTTTTTTAGAAGAAACAAAAAATTTGGATATTCTGCTCCTGCTACAGTTAAAAATTTGTTAATTTCAGGGTTTTACTTTATTACTAATCTTGATCCTGCCTGACCTGTTGAATGAGAATAATATGTTCACGATTATGCATCTAGTAAGATCTATATATTTATTGAAGTGAAATTTCAGTTCGAAAAGATCTGATATGGATGCAGGTGGACGACAACAGCTAACAAATAACATTGAGTTAAGGGGGGGGGGGCTACGAAGGGGTTGGCACGACATCGTCGGAGAGAGCTACTTTTCCCCCCAACATTAGCCAACATATCAAAGTAAAAAGTTTAGGGTGGACAACAATATATCTCATATACACCGTTTCTGGCAGGGCGCCAAAGTACAAATTTTGGTGGGAAAAATGGGATTTTTCAAAAAGGATGTTTCAGCTCTGGCGGAATAACGGTTTGACCAATTCTGAAACTTTCAACCATAAATGTTATCTGTTACTAGTGCTAAATATTAAAAGTATTCCGGCTTTCGAGCGTTGCTTCCTTCTTCAGCTATAACAGCTCAAAGTTTGAAATTTGGCGAAAAGTTGCGATGCGACCGTGCGCCGTTTGCGATCTAATAAAATTGACAGCCCCTAGCCTACCCCAGCTTTTTAGCAAATATTAGGCTCTAATAGGGGCAAACTGTCTGTAGGTTACGAGGACATAGGCTTTCTGGTTAGTGTGCTAGCAAGCTTTTTGTTAAGAAATAACCCTTATTTTTAGGCCTGAAAAGCTATCTAAGCGCAGTAAAAATGGGGTCAAAAATTTTTTGTCTCCGATTTCGCCGAAAAGGTGGTTATAGGGTTATTTGACCTGCTGAATCCGAATATGAAATCCGTTTTTTGATATGACGCTTCCTTCGGTCAGTATGCGCTTACAACTGTCTTAGAGCGTTTTGGAGAGATCGCCATCCATACTCCGAGAAATCAATCTAGCATTTCTAAACACTGCAGCGAGGTTTAGGGGCTTAGCTTTCTGCATATCTTGGTACACTCACTGGCCTGTAATGCGCAAAGTTTCAGCCGATTCTGCCACAGTAATTTGGAGTAATTGGCTCACATCTTCGAAAAAGAGCAAGCCAAGGTTCACACACAAGAGTACAATTTAGGTTTATTGTTTCACCCCGCTCAGCAGCTATAATTACAACATCTGAGTAGCTCATGAAATGGCTTTAGCTTACTGAAACGTTTCAGCTCTTGAGCTCTTAAATCCTGACATTTGTGGAGGTTTTTCTTGTCCTATGAGTTTGGCAATCACTTTATCTTATCCCGTTCTGTCCTTTTGACATGAACCCCTTCACTCACGTGGGTTGAGTGGGGGACTCTGCTACATTATGACTCATTTTTTCCTGGCGTACCCGTAAATTTGCCCCTACATTTTAGTCATTAGCGCGGCACCGCTGCTCCGTGACCAGGAGTACATAATTTATAAGAGTATGGCAAGCGTAACACTCTATGCGGTGAAGGCAAAACTATACTATGCTATGGGGTAGTGTTGTGCCATTGGTTGGCCGAGACAATCTCAGTCAATTGGCCGTTGGCCGGCTAAATTGCTAAATGTTTTCTTCGTTTTGGGTGAAAATTAGTAAAGATGAAGATTTTTGACGGTTTTTAGGACATTCCTTTTAAGACAATCGCTAAAATGTGACGAAAGAGTTTTGGTAAAAACTCGCTGAGGGTCTAACCTTTTCTGGGATAGATCTAGAGCTTTCCCTCCCCCGGTCCTAACGTTTGATTTTTTGAAAACCAACTTCAAAATTTTTAATGTAATGTCAAGTCTCATTTAATGTTTAATTTAGCCTAGTTCAATGTAAAGTAAATGTTTCCAAAATAGAAACGGATGACATTTCCAACTGTACAAATATTTGGTTTCTTTTCTTAATACAAGCTTCTTCCTCTCATAAAGGCTCACGGATTAGTTTGTCCTTTCCTTTATTCATTAATTGAATCAAGAGTTTATAATAGGAAGAGTGGGACACTCAGCCCTTCCTAATGTTTTAAGCTTGCAATATGCTCGAAACATTAAGGCCAAAATCTCGGGGGGGCTTCTTAGCGTGTAAACATAGCACGCTGACATTTTTCAAAAACGGGCGTTTTCGGTAAATTAAATACTATAACTTGAGCTAGGAAAGTCTTACAGCGATAATTTTTATATCATTATGTTGCGTAGAATGTGATCTTTTTAATGATATAAAAATTATATAGTTCGATTCTGGCTATCTCTTACAAATCTGGCAACAACGTAACACATTTTGAAGAAATGATGAAATTCCTAAAATTTCCGTGGAAAGGATGTTTTATTGCCGGATTTGTAAGAGATAGCCAGAACCGAACTACATAATTTTTATATCGTTAAAAAGATCATATTCTACGCAACATAATGATATAAAAATTATCGCTGTACGACTTTCCTAGCTCAAGTTATAGTATTTAATTTACCGAAAACGCCCGTTTTTGAAAAATGTCAGCGTGCTATGTTTACACGCTAAGAAGCCCCCCCGAGATTTTGGCCTTAATGTTTCGAGCATATTGCAAGCTTAAAACATTAGGAAGGGCTGAGTGTCCCACTCTTCCTATTATAAACTCTTGATTGAATTAATTAGTCTTTCATTAATTTTAATTTGGCTGACCGGTACGGAGCAGATTCCAAAAAAATTAATTAGTCAGCGTCAGCCCTAGTCAACCTAATTGTCATATCATGCCTCTGTCTTTAGGTACTGAATTTCTGGAGTTTTCGAGCATGTTCCTTTGTGTACCACACCACTTAACTTTTCTCTGAGATAAGGGCAATTCCATTGGGAGTAGTGTTTCTTTATCAATGCTTTATCATTCGACATTCTGTTAAACACTAATTTGTATAAGGAAAATCAATTTATGGAAATTTAACTTTGTGTTTTCAAGCACAGGATGTGTCTATGTAAACGTAGCTCCTTATCCTAAACAGTGAAACATTTTTCCGCTGTTCAGTTAAGCAGTGCAACGGACGGCTGTATATTTATATTGTATATTTTTGTAATTTTTCCCTGATAGTTCTGATGTTTGTCCTTTTTATTTAATGCACTATATCTTTAATCAATCAATCAATCAACCAATCAATCAATCAGTCAATCAATCAATCCATCAATCAATCAGGCAATCAGTTAATCAATCAATTAATCAATCAATCAATCAATCAATCAATCAATCCATCAGTCAGTCAATCAATCAATCAATCACTCAATCAATCAATCAATCAGTCAATCAATCAATCAATCAATCAATCACTCAATCAATCACTCAATCAATCAATCAATCAATCCTTAACTAGATTAGCTAGTTAGAATTCTGAGGCTAGCCCGGAATTATTTTGAGGTAGTTTTGTATATGTTTAAATTCCCCTCCTTGTCTTTGGGCGCCCCGTTGGCGTCCTCCAAACATTCATCCCCTGGCGAGTTGTAGGCTCTATTCGAACTGCCTGTACTAAATGTTTCCGCTGCAGTAGGTTTGTGTTTCCTTGCCCCAGCCCTAGTGATGAGGTGAGTCTGTGGTTCAACCTTACAACAGTGTCGTCATCTGAATTTTCATATCAGGCTTATCAATCTTTTCTATGCCAGCCTCCCGTACATATTCGAAAAGGGGATATACTTCAAAAATATTTTTCGACGGTTTTATTGTACTTTATTGTTTTTACTCTGGTCTGTGGCCAGTTGTGGCTAGGCTGAGCTTGGAACAGTTCCAATATTTGTACTGCAGTCACAATGAATTGATATTGAATTGATAATTGAATCGATTAATGGATTGCTTACTAGAACTGACCGTCATTATCCAACTTTGCGCACAAAATTTGACTACTCCCTCCAAATTGTTGTGTCTACCTGTTTTCGCCCGAGTTGCAGTATCACAAGAGCCCGTATGCTAGAAATGAGCGTTTCACGTAAACTTCGAAAGGTTGAAACGAGCGTTTTTAGTATCACTGCTTGGGGATGTAGAGCGTCGAGGTACAGCGTTCTACTCAAGATGAAAAGCTCTGTGATTCGATCCCCGACCTGTACACTTTTCTTCACATCTTTCAATCCTGATTTCAGTTTTTCGCACGTAGATTCTGCTATAATTGTGTAGTATATGCAGTATCGGAAGACGCTACTACCTCTCCTCCAATTTCCTTTTATGAAGTATTTCGTAAATTACTACTAAAATCCTTAAAATCCCCACCAAAACCTTTAAAAACCCTTAATTCCGTTATTTGATCATTTACTGGAATGTCTGGTATTTGTAGTGTGTTTTCGGATGCGAAAATGTATATTTCATAACGTGGTGCTATCTGTACGGTTTAACTTTCGCGAAAATATCAAAATTTTATATTCTGCTAATAACCCTAAAGATACACTACATGGAAATTGTTTTATATTTGGCTTGTTGGCGATTAAGCACAAAAATCAACTTATATCAGTCGGCATTTCACACTCTCCCAATCCAAAAGATTAGTCACACCACCTTCAGTTGAGAGTTTTCCTTGGTCACGTGTGGCGGTTCTTTTAAAAATTTCGGGAATCAAATTTTTCTGACTTCGTTGGGGGTGGCCCTATTAATTTCTAATCTTCCTCTGGAAAATCTAATCTTTCTAACTCCATATTCAATCTCGTAATGAGCCTGGCAATATTCGAAAATGTGCCAAGTTCACCTTCGTCACACAAGCGAGGGGGAACCTCAAGTACCAGTACAACTTTGTCGGGCTTTTCCCTCACCAGCTTATTTAAGCGTGCAAATTGGAAAACGGATCATCTTTGCCAAAGAAAGGTATAACAGTTTGACCATTCACCTAAAACAATGCAAATTTATTTAACCTTGCTAAAGAGGTCAGAACACCTCGGTTAAATTCGCGTTGTTTTACCGAACGGTTATAAAGGAAAATAAAAGAAGTGAACTAAGATAAAATAAAGTCAAAAATAAATTAATACTAGATGAATACAGAAAAATTATGCACTTGTGCTCAGTCCCTAAAGTGCCTCAATTTTAATCGATCACTGTGAACTACAAAGGATTTTCCGCCGTTACTCTTTCGAATCACATAATTCACCGCGGACGTTTTCGCCACAACAATATAGTCTGACTCCCATGGTGGTTTATTTGGATGCCTGGGACATCTCTTTAATAGAACATTATCTCCCTGTAGAAACTCGACTTGAGTGGCATGTTTGTCGTAGTAATGCTTTTGCTTCTCCTGAGCTTTCTCTATATTCATGCGCACTTTGGCATAAACGTTTGAGAGATTTTTACGTAAACGGTTGAAGTATTGCGACTCTCGAATTTGCGATTCTTTAACAACATCTCTAACTCAACTCACGCTCCCTCACCCTTTTGTGCTCAGTTTCCATTTTCCCATTTCCCCTATTCTGTACTTTTGTCATCTCCCCCAAACTTATCTATTGATAGCCAATAAGTTCAACTTTTGTTTTCTCACCCCTTTTAGTATCTCGTTTGCAGCTTAACTGTATTTTCCTATTAAATCGTCAATTATCAACTTTCTTCTTTTAGTTTACTTGCTTCCAGGCTTGAGCTAACTCTAATTTTAAGCTGGGGTTAGCCTGTGAGTGAGTTGTTGGTCCAATCTCCCTCATTTTTGGTTAGGCGCCAGTCGGTCCGGGTCCCGCAAAAATTATTAACCCCCACACCTTGGCGAGGCTAGTCCGGGATCTAAATGAGAGCCGCCTGGACTAGATCTCCTTAGCAGCCGGAGCTTGCGTTATATTGCACGAGTCCTAAGTATAGTGGTGGTAGTGCCAGGCTTCTCCATTACAATTGTAGCTCTTGGGATATTACCATTGAATTTCTACAATTACGTAGCTTTAATCGTTTCCCAGAACTCGAATCTTCAGGGGAACAAATTGTTCACCTATCCGCAAAAATTCGCCTACTTGGCTAAATAATTTCGAATTTAATGGTTAATAATAATTTCGAATAATATTTTCCTTCTTATCTTGCTTTACAAGCCTACCTTTTGATAGTCTCATTTGGCCTACTCAATTTTGCTTGACGGCAGCCTATCATGCGATTCGCCATTGTTAGATTCTGCATAATGAAGTCTCGCAGGAGAACGTGCCTGAAGAGAAAGGGCTATGCTGAACTTAAAATTTCCCTTTTTTCTAGATTAGCACATCTTTTGATATCCATTTTAGTAAGTGTATATCATCTTTGAAAGCAAAAGGGGGAAGCTTTTTGCCTGATACATCCCGAGAACACTGAATTTCTGACGTATCAGAACAGGTTCAATCTGGCAACAAAACTGTGATCCTTTTTAGATCAGGTTTTGTAGGGACAAAGATGTTTTTAATGAAGTATATACCCAGCAAGGGAAGCAGGAGACCGTGTCGCCTTACAGGATGGATTCGTTAATCATTTTTATCTAGTTGGCAAAATTAACGATAGCTGAAGTGACAATTTTCCTCGTGGGGAAACAGAAATTTCTGGATAGTGATTTTATTTTCAGTAATTCCAATGCTGTTTTTATCAATTCTTTCCTATCTATTTTTTCTAATCTAATCTATTTTTTCCCAGTTGGTCAGCTGGTGGGAGCTTCAACTTCACAGTCTCAACTTCAACAAACTATTCATGCTAAATCACGTTATAAAATCATAGAAGGTTCTCATAGTCTTGTAGAACGCCTTTTGTAATTGCTGTGGCAATTATTCAGTGTCAGCATCCCTCTTCACTCAAAAATGCATACGTTCTAAGCTGGCACTACCCCGAAAATTTCACATCTTTCACTGCGATCCACTGCAACACCTGGGACTATGAAAAATTGTAATGACTGTGTTGAGGTGTAGATCAAACCCTCAGCCTTCGGATGATCAGGCTAACGCTGCGCCTTTGCGCCACTGGACTGGGACATAATCGAACCAAGCTTAAGTTTGAATTCAAACTCAAGCTGCAATCTAAAGTTCGTTTGTAGCGCTTCCAAGACTTAATGCGCACCAGGTTCCGTGCACCCTTTAAACCAAAACCTAGGAGAAAAGGGCAAAACTGAAAGTTCTGATATTCTTTCAGGATTGAAAGTAAAGGGTCTGGTGGTGTTGGCCGGGTAATGTTGTTACCCGGCCGGTTTTTTGCCTAGGCCGGCCGGACCCGGCCTGGTCGAGTTTGTAAACCCGGCAGATCGGCCGGCCGGAAGATATAAACCGGCCGGCCGGTCAAAACGGGCCGGTCGGAACCAGTTTTGGATTATTTTTGGCTCATTTTGCTAACTTTTTAGCATTAAAGTGATGCAAGCAGTTACTCCTGAGTCCTGGTTATGTAGCGGTACCAGAACCGGAGTGAAACTAATCTAACACAATAATATCTTTACCCCGAAGAGAGCAACTCATGCGAGGAGACCGCGGCACAAGTGAATAATACACCAACCGTCAGGAGCGGGCCGGGGAAGCCTCGCCACCTATATGGACCTAGTGAGGGGTGATACCCGCTCACCTCAGAATAATAACTAAACTAACCTAGATGCTCAGTAATGACCTACAAAAAATAGACACACATAGTGAGTTGTATTTAATAAGTAATAACATGTATTTATAGAAAGTATAGCAGATATGATATATAGAAAGTACTGTGATAATTTAGCTAAGGCAAAGCGCGACAAACCCAGACAATTATACAGTAAAGTAAATCTAACACACGCTCACGAAAAATATGGGTAAAGCCCCGCTAACGGACCAAATACAGTCCCAGGGGAGCTCCTAGAGGAGAAAATATACATTGTGGAAATATATATGAAGAGAGAATAGAGAGAAAAAATTTTACACGTCAAGGGAAAGACCAACACTGAAGGGGAGAAGTTTGACGGATAATCCCCTCCCATGAAAAGCGCCCTCTAGCTGGGTTGTCTCATTCGTGTAGCTCCAAAGGGGAGTCCCCCACTAATCCCAGACCTAGTCTATAGGTGGAGTTACATGATACGTGGTGGAATGCTTTCAGTTACGCAAGCCAGGTATTAGCTATGGTTTCGTAATACCTGTGAATAACGAAAAGGTTGACCATGTGTCAGCCTCTTGCGTTACAGTTATGTATTACAGATAATATCGAGTATCTGCCGAGTTCAGAAGACCGGCTGGCCGGCTAAAGGCAGAATGGCCGGCGGCCGACCGGCCAGCTGGCCGGATTATGGACCAGGTTGACACCGGTTGACATATGAATAAATATACACACACACACACACACACACACACACACACACACACACACACACACACACACACACACACACACACACACACACACACACACACACACACACACACACACACACACACACACACACACACACACACACACACACACACACACACACACACACACACACACACACACACACACACACACACACACACACACACACACACACACACACACACACACACACACACACACACACACACACACACACACACACACACACATATATATATATATATATATATAGTGTGTGTGTGTGTGTGTGTGTGTGTGTGTGTGTGTGTGTGTGTGTGTGTGTGTGTGTGTGTGTGTGTGTGTGTGTGTGTGTGTGTGTGTGTGTGTGTGTGTGTGTGTGTGTGTGCGTGTGTGTGTGTATGTATGTATATATATGTATATATTACACTTGCGGTTGCTTTAATGCGATAATATGCACACTTTCCAATTTGGGGGTGGAAATTGGGTGTTTTGGGGGGAAATAGTTAATGAGATCCGTTAGAATTAACGATTCGTTTAGCTCCACTCAATCTTGACTTCCCCCATTTTAGCTTTTTCCTGAGAGGTATCATGACGTAAGTTTAACTTGTTTTACTCAGTTAAAACTTTGTCGAAATCTCTGAGTGCGTCTGCATTGGAGAGAGAGGCAAAGATAGTCCTCCAGCGACTGAAATGATCTAAATCATTCATACAAATGCGATTCTGCTCACTGATTGCCTGCTATGCCTTACATAGCGTTATCTCATCGTGTTGGCTCAATTCGATTGAAGTAAAACTTTTTGGTCTATACATAGTTGCCTTTTTCTATCAGTTCGATATAAAATAAATAAGTTCGATAATGGATATATATTTTGACCATTGGAAACAGCAGAATAGTGCCACAAATTGTGATTATTTACAGCACTTTTAGTAATGCGAAGTAATGTTAGTTAATTAATTAAGTTAAAATTAAGTAAATTAAATAATTAATTAAGTATATAATGTGAGAAATGTGAACTACTAGATTGCCCGGAGTAAATTATTCTGCCAACAAGTGAGCAGAAACGTGTTTGTGCGAAGGAGTAAGCTTGGCTCAAGATTAAACCCTAGCGACTTTGTCAGAAGACTGAGCATGATTAATTGTGCGTGGTATAACAGTGCACTAGTTTAATCAGATGTCTGCATAGGCTTATCTGAACACTTTCTCTGTAGAAATTTAAGTTGATTACTTTACAAAATCCATAAGCCTACCCTCTGTAGATTTCATAAGGACTTTTGCAGATAATTTCACTGGTAGGTTTCAGTGGGCTTCTTTGCTGCAAAAAGAATGCAGTTGTCTTACAATTGCTAGTTACGTAAAAGCAGAACACTTGCAGAACAATGGCTCGGCCGGGCAAATCGAGCTTTTGCCCGGGCAGAACTGGACATCGGGTTTTGTCCAGATCTGCCATAGGGTTTGCGACTCCAAGATTAGCAATTTGGTAGATCCTTTATGGCTTGGCTACTTAAATTTAGAAGACCAAACGGTACCTAGGAAACCAAATAATTACAGAAACCGTTGTTGGGTAATGTTGTTTAATTGTCAATCTATTATTTCAGAATTCCAGTAAAGTATATATTATGGAAATTAGCGACTGGGAAGTTGCGTATCTGCTAATACTCATAGGCATTGCCTTTCCACTAAACTTTGGCACAATTATCAGGATGTATCAGCTTCAACAGAAAAGCTACCCCGCCGGCATACCCCGCCACTACTTTCTGCTGAAGGCTCATCTGGCCTGTGTAGACCTGCTGATTGTGTCTGCCTTCGGTGGCACACGACTTCTGCGAAAATATGCCCCCGAGCTGCTTCGGGGCAGCATCAGCTGCCCCCTATCCACGTGGGTGGTCTCCTTCTCATTCTACATGTCCTCCTATCTGGTCGGCTGTATCTCAATTCTCCGCTGTCGTGAGGTGTGCAGTTTTCGCACCTCCCTGGGCCACAAGATGAAACGAGCCCAGGTGGCGCTTACCTTGGTCTGGCTGGCAGCCGTTCTCACCAGCTCACCAGAAGCCTTTGTCTACGGGTCATTCATGTTGCCGACGCCCGGCAATCCTGGCAGTAATCTAACCCAACTGTGTACTAACATTTGGATTGCCACTAGGATGCAACATCCAGCGCTGGCTGGCAGCGCACCAGCCCTATTTCCATGGGAACTGGGTTACTACATTTTCCATCTGTGCTGCATTTTCTGGCTGCCAGCCACGCTGATGATTGCATCCTACGCGATCACAATGGTTTTCTCCTTTTATAGGCACCGACGAATGCGCCAGCTGCGAAAGATCTCCCGCTCAGCGGCCCGACAGGCGACCGGACGGCTGTCCCGGATGCAAAAGATTGCCCGGGCCACGGTTCCGGTGGTATTTATCTACCTGGTCTGCTGGACTCCCTACAACGTCATAAGCCTTTTCGGCACCAACGCGATCGTTACCTATTCCTCCTACTATCTAATCACCCTGCCCACGGTTCTGAATCCGCTCGTCTACCGAGTGGCGACCCCGACAGCCGAACTGGAACCGAATCGACGCTTTCGATCGCCCAGACTTCACTGGCCTTCGCGGGAACCCTCTCCGTTCGATACCATAACGATTGGGCCGACAACGGATCGACCACCGCTCTAGTACCAGTAGTCAGCCTATGTTTACAAGCATGCTCAACTGTGTGACTTAAATCCTAAAACTGATCTAAATGCTCAGATGCCATTTGTGCCGCAAATTCAGACGTCAAGGGATGACATTAACAACGCCGAAACAGTTGTCAACCTGGGTTAATTCTTGTAATATTCAACGCATGTTTAGCGTTTTAACACGGGTTTGGGCGTTGATTGCCCTCCGGTCTTGGCTGCCAGGAAATGTGAAAGCGGATAAACCAAGAAAGCATAATGTTTAAAGTCATATGTCAAAGTCATATTTAAATGTATTTTTGTACGAAGCTCTTGTGTGCAATGAATTCTGCAGAATTCTATGTTGTGTAACTAGTGTCAGTTGTGATAACACCAGTTGTAACAGTACCAAGCACTAAGTTTCAGTCGATTTAGAGAGCGCGTTTATGTTCAGCTCTCTGAAACAAGGTAAGAAAAAGTTTTCTGAAACATACTAGTAGCTACTCTACTAGAACGGTTTTATGGTACGTTTTCTAGGCTCGAAAACTAGCAAAAACTTGAAGTGGGGACGGACAACATCTTACACCATCACGTAAAGCACAAACAGCATCACTAGATAATGACTTAATTCCAGGCCAAGGGGGCATCCACGCAACTGTTGAAGTAAAATCACAGGAACAGACTAACAGCTAATATTGGAACAGTAACACATTCCACCACGCTATGAGGGCACAAACAAACGACATTACTCTTTCTTTATCAGTCGGACTTCATCATTTAGTTTATGTCTTAACTTTAGCACAAAACATTTGAACTTAGCTGTTTTATCTCACAAATTAACTTATTAGGTATCAGTAACCACAAAGCCCGTAAACTAGCAAATAAACACTTTTAACCATTATTAATCATTAACCAACCATTAATCTGTAGATAGTGCTCCTATTTAATTCCAACTCCTGCTCAGATGAAGTAAAAACCGAAACTAGATAAATTAAATCAATATTGAAATATAACCAATTATTAGACAATTTACATTAATCCACAAACGGCAAGTACAATATGAAAAGTAGATCAAAAGAAATATTCCCCTAGCTTTTATAGCAGATTCTTAAAAGACTGAATAGCGTGTACTTTTACGTCCTTACTTTATTTGACTCAGCTTATAAGTCAATTTATCTTGCTGGTTCCAAATCCTCGTGTGATGCGTAAGATTCAAATTACAGGCCGACAGTGGAAAGGTTGAAATCACAAAATTCATTCAATAATAAAGCGAGCAAAAAGAAATAGTAGTCGGGTCCTGGCCACAGTGGCAGTAAGAGCTTCCAAAGCCGCAAAGGCACAGAAAGAAATCAGCAGAAGCAGAAGATCACTTACTGGACCACAAATAAAAGGCTGGTGGCAATACAGTCAATACAGGAAAAACATGTCAATCATGTGTGAGTGACGTGCAAGAAGGCGGAGTTTGCGGAGTGGAGTGCATTTCGTGTAGGAATGAATCGTGATAAATCATTAATCAGTGATTGATGAACCTCGCTCATGGCGAGAAGGAGGTTTCCAAAAACCTCAACCTTGGACACATTAACCTCACATGGTTTCAACTTTTTCTCAAATAAAAATGTTCATCAGTTGCAGCAAGAGTTCACCAAACTTCTTTGTCAGACCCTCTTCAAACAAAGAACACAGACCACAAAACAAACGGAGACTGCAGTAATAAGAATAACAATCCTTGACTGAAATTGCAAATATTCAATATGGCCAAGATAGCATATAAACTGATTAATTTGGCAAAATTGTAAAGTCAACCCAAGAAAAACAGTCGTCAAAACAGAAAACAAATCAGCCTCTGGCAATACAGACACAGAGCAGACAAAAAACAAAGGCCGCAGACTATCCAAGTATAGGATACTAAAGCGCATTTCGATTTGATTCTGTTCATATTAACCAAAATGTATGTATAAGCTGAAAAAGCTAATTGATAGCATTTTCTACTTTTTTTGATAAGCTGCATAAGTCAAAATGCCATTCTCCTTTTCATTTTAACCATCCACTAAAGTTTACATGTAACTCATATTCCTTAAATGTCCAATTGGAACCTTGAACTTAATTTATCAGTCGGGAAAAGACAGCCGAACAGACTCAAAACAAACAGAACAAAACAGAAAAACAGACATATTGAACGAAAACTTCATTATCTTGCTAATAGTCTAATCTAGCTAATAAATTCATTCGAAAATTTTGGCCAACATTTCCAATTTGTGCCTGATTTGCTGAATCGGTGATCCCAAAAAGGTCAAGCCGATCCACCAACTCGACCCATATCGCTAATTAATAACCATACAGTTCCAGATGAATCTAAAAACAGACATATGTTAACGTTTGCTTCGTAGCCTAATATAATAGAATATAATGTATAATAGAATATAATATCACAGAATATCATAGAATATAGTATAAACGAATATAACATAACTGAATAAACTGAGTGAAAATAGTATGAACCACAGGTAGCCGGGATTTGAGAAACATTGAGTGCCACCAGTAACAACAGCCAGCGAAGAGACATTTAATCCATATTGCCAAATAAACTGCAAACATAAGACCACAACAATACATACATGAGAATAGATTACGAGACAATAAAGGAAACTAACTGGAGTGCCTTATATTTTACTATGCTGACAGTATTTTGGCATAACTTAGGGACAGTGTCAAATATAGGATAGTGCGTAACGCGCTTTGTGAACTCGCATTCTGGGTAGTCGAGTACACGCTTTACAGTTTTGTGCTACGTGCTCTTCTTTTGGAAAACGCGGTTTTGTTGTTGCTTATTCAATAAGTTTAATCTAGCTTGTCATACAAGTTTATTTTGTCGGTGAACAATTCTGTTAATTGATCGTAATGTAGCTGAGTATCCTAACAGTCCCAAGCAGCAAAAACTATGTGGGAAAAGGCTTGACAGAAGCAGTGAAGTTGAGCAAAACACACTTAGTCCAAAGAAAACGCGCTTAGATCAAGAATTTTACGCGGAATGCATAAAGCAAGTGACGCGGTCAGGTACACGCTTTATTTTTGACACAGTGCCTTAGTATTTTACTATAACAAATCTTAAAATCATTCCAACATTCAACACAAATCTTCATTTTGGTTATCACATGGTAGTTTAAGTAGATTTTCGCTACAGAGAAACGGAATAAGTAATCATTGCTCAAGTTTAAATGGACAACCCTGTTAAGTAGATTTGCTCTGCATCACATCCCACGGATCCAACAATTTCTGTTTAGGCCAGAGACTACATTCTCTTTCTGTGAAGCATGTTTTTGTGTGCAATCAGCAGATCATTCACTTTTATCATGCCAAGAATTCGTTAAACGCTTTAGTGTGCAACAATGTAACTACCTGCGATACATACGTGCTCCTTAACACTCTGCACTATGTTTAATATCTAAAGCAACTGGTTACAGGCTCAGGTCTTAAGGGGGCGCTTGCATTATCGGGATTGTAAATATAAAATTTAGCGCGATAGCTCAATTTTAAAGAAATTCCAACTAAACTTATCTTGGTTGGCGGGGCATCTTTTGGCAAAATTTCGGCGACGGAGACCACGTGCTTGGCTAGCTACCGGTATGGCTTAAAATTTCGAAATTTTATCAAAGCAGCAATCGACAATGTCGAATACACTATCTGAAAGAGCATAAAAAGCCCGTTACAACGATATGCATATCTCTCCTGTACGTGGTTGCAATCAAAAGTTACAGGCGGTTGAATATATGACAAAGTTACGTTTACCATTCCCAACGCGAATGCTAATGTAAAAACCAATCGTTCGGAAATGAATTCTACAGGGCTTTTCACGTTGCTTTTGTGCTGGATTTCTTTATTATTTTATGAAATACACTGTGCGACTTATTAAAAGCATAATATTTGCGAAAGACTGAAGTGATTAGTGCGAAATTTTTCATTTTGATTTTCTCATACATGCTGCGACCAAACTCGCTCAAATTTTGCATGCACGTTTATTTGATGGGTGCGCAGGGGCAATTTTTTTAGTTTTCGTTTAAATCGTATATTCCGTGAGATATTGACGTTTAAAGTTTTCGAAAATTCATAAAATGCTCAAAACTGCATAAATCGAAAAACTGAAAAAATTGCCCCTGCCTTATGTTAATTTACGCAATTGTGCCAAATTTGAGCTAATTTCATTCAGCCGTTAAGGAGTGACAGCGTTTTGAAAATTTCAGCTTATCCCTCTTGTGTAAGTCGAAAGCCAAGCACTGGATTATTCAAATTCTACATACTGTTAGCATTTAGCACCAGCTACCTATGCTGAAAGTTTGAAATAGATTCGTTGGAAAATAAACCCAGGAGAACCGTTCCCGGTAATGCAAGCGCCCCCTTAAATAATATATTAGCCTAGATAACTCAGCTTAATTTTGCATTGAGTGCTTACTATACTCCAGAGGATGATTTCAAATATATCAAACATACGCTCCCTTGTTGTGCGATTCAAGCCACTCTGGTACTGGCCTCCTAAATCAGTGCTTTTTAAAGAATTTCACACAGATTTACTACAAGAGACTGAGCGAGCAGACAATACAAATACAAATTAACTTAAACACAAAAACTCTAATATTTTAATGCTCAGCAAGAGTGGAAAGTGAGTCCGAAGTTAACCATCCACCTTCCACCTCAACCAGGGGCCAATTTCATAAAACTTTGCAAGTTGCGGATTCCGCAACTCGCAGCTGCAAGTTGCGGATTTGCAAGTTGCAAGTGTTTCATAAAGTGTCAAGTGCGGAATCCGCACTTGCACTTGAATTGCGAGTCAAGTGGGCTGCAAGTTGCAAGTTCGCTTGAATACTAGCAGCAAGTAAGTGTTCCATAAAACTCGCTGGAACAGTCACTTGCAACTTGCAAGTGCTAGTAAAATCGTCTAGTAGATTTCAACTAGACGATTTTTGAAAAATTGGAATACCTTCCTTAATTTTCGTCAGTTTTTAACCAAATTTAGCTATTAACTGCTTTGATATCTTCTGCATATTTCGTGAAAATTTCAGTAAATTTGAAGGTACTATGAAAAAGTTATGATTTTTGAAATAATTATAGTCAATTTTGCTTCTACTCGCACTTGCGTTGCAAGTTCGTCAAGTCCCGCAACTTGCTTAGCTAATTTCCGCAAGTTGGCGGAAAAGTTTTATGAAACACTTGCAATCCGCACTTGCGTTTCAAGTGCGAGTACTCGCAAACTCGCACTTGCAAATACGCAAATCTTTATGAAATTGGCCCCAGTTCTCAGACTTTAAATGGGGAAGAAGTCTCCCTTGTTTGATTCTAAAATTGTCAAATTTTAGACGACTGGCAGGGCTATATGCCTATTCAAAAACGTGTCACTACAGTTTGTGAACGAAATTCAAACGTAAGCTTGGTTCGATTGTGCCGGGTGACTCAATGGATAGAGCGTTGGCCTAGATAGCCAAAGGTCGTGAGTTCGACCCCCACCTCAGGCCCGAATTTTTCGGGTCGGAGGTGCTAGTAGCATCCTTCTTTCTTTCGTTTATAAACTTGTATTATTCTTAAATCTAAGATTTGACTTTCTCGTAAAACATCCTCAAACTACGCTGCAAACCAAGTAAATTCATATAAATTATAAAAATTATAATGAAAAAATGAATTTCTCAAAATTTACAACCAGCTGCATGAAATGTTTCTACCAAGACCCTCTTCGGTTGTAAATCTGAATTTAGCTGATTGTCTTGCGATATCATTTTGCCACAATATGCAAATTAGTCTGCAACTTTCCGTCAGTTAAACGTTGCACTGGTATAGTCCAGCAGCAAAGAAAAAGTATCAGTAGTTTAAATAAACAAGCTGTATCACTACAGCAATTCTCATAAATCACAGCTCACTCATTGCTTCGACACAGTGCACAGGATCCAACAGGCTGAAAATTGCAATTTTGGCAAGTTTTTGAAGATTCAAATTTGCTTGAGCTATAGCTGTTTGGTATTTTTTTACATATGAGACGCATTTGTCAAATGAAGATGCCAAATGGTATCCTTGAAGCCAGGACCTAGCAGCCAGCAGAAATTTTCAACCGATTAATGTCGGTAGTCGCGAAAAAGGGTGGTCTAAACATAAAAGCGACGTCTGCACATGAGTGGAAGGCTAAGATCTTTGTTACCAGATACTGTTTGACCACACCCATGTATGTGTCCCAAAAAGTAGGCCAGTCGGACAAAGTCGGTGCAAGTCGATTTTAGTAGCTCCCCTTAAGTTGCAATTTCGTTTCTAAAGTTTTTATTTGCAAAACAAAGTACTGCTTTTTCAAGTGCGTACTTGCTGCCTTAGAAATAATGTCGGTTTCGTGGTCCAGAATTGAAAATTTATTATTGTGGTTGTAAGTTGTATTGTTGTATTGTGGAAAATTTATTATTGTACCACACTCAAAGAATTATGGGACAATGTTAGCAATAATCAGGGCCACTCTGGTACTCATCAGATCAACTTAAATCACACTCAAAGCTGGGCCGCAACGCAGCAACGAAAAGTATCTGCCGCAATAACCACTAAACATCACGTATTTTGAAAGACTTAATCAAATAAAATTGTTTTGCTGTATGTTAGCTTTTTCCTGGTATTTACCTATTGAAACTGTGTTAAAATGCAATTCATCGATTTTTACTTAAAACATATTTCTTCAACAATTTATATAGACAAAAAAGTTTAATTGCATCTTAGCCAAAAACAGGAAATAAAAATAAGGGTTTGGGGAAACGGTCCAGAAGCGTAGACATAAACGAAAGACAGGTCGAATCGAGTCGGGGTTTGATCTTTTAGCTCTGTGCTGACCAAACATTTATTCAGAACTCAAGCAGGGATACAATCTCTGCACTACGACTTTATATTTTAAGATCTAAATTCTGCTGCGAGATAATGACCCTTTTGGGGGCCTACTTGTTTTTGCTTTTGTGGATATAAAATTAGGATGGCATTTACGTGTTGGAAGGCATTCAGCAAGCCAGTGGCTGACTACTGACTACACCATGAGTTTATGTACATAGGTTTAAATTTTCTGCTTCTGCTTTCTGCTTTTGCACGTCTTCTGCTTTTTTCCATGTGCGTCAGACATCTTAGCATTGATTACGTAGGTGTTCGTCATTTACTTGCTATGCTTAGTTATGTTTTAATTAGATTTAGTTTATAATATTTGAGTTATGTTTTCTCTTGGTTATTTTTTAATCTTACAGCCAGACTAAATGCTTCAGGACTTCCTTTCTATTTTGGATTGACTCCAAAATTTGTAAGTCGCAGAGTTGCTACTATGTAGCATTTCCATTTATAATGGAGGAACTGAAGCATATCTGCACTCCGTTTTTAGAAGAAACATGCACACTACTAACATGCAATTTTCGACGTGGTTAATGGCCCCTAAGACCTCGGAGCTGTCGAATATTTTGCAGCTGATAGCTTGAAAAGCTGTGTTAACAAGAAGGTTAAGCATTTCGCAACGAAGTCTTTTCCGTCATTCTTGCTTTATACTGATTTACTTCAATTTGGCATAACGATAACTATGTTAATGTTAATAACGATAACGCTAACGATGTTAATATACATGCCATTTATTGTTGAAATTATGCTATTATAGTGAAAACTTGAAGAAAAAATACAAATGTGTAAAGTTTGCGTTCTGGCTTTTGCTTAGGAGAAAATGAGAAAAAGAGCCAAAATTCAACGTTCCTGAATCCAGCTCGAACTGATACAGGAAAAATTTTGACAGAGTCAAAAATATTGCATGAAAGTGAACACATTTGACTTTTGACCGTCGACATGGTAAGTTTACGGAAACAACGGGAATGAAAGTGACACCGAAATTAATCGAAACCTTTTAATTACAGTGTAAATGTCCACCTTCCTTGGTCCCCCTTCCCTCCTGCCTCTTCCTTCTTTGCCGTTCCTCTCTTCCTTACTCTGCATACAAAAAGCCTTTCCTTTTAAGTTTTTTAAGTTTTAAGTTTCTCTCTTTAGTAGCTGCAGCCTAAAGGAAATTTAGTGAACAGCCAGCCTGACATTATAGACGCCCTTGCTTTCGGCACATACAGTCATTTTAAGTCTAAAATGAGTAACTCTTCCTAATATGGAGATGTCTGATGTGTTCAGACATGTACTAGTTATTTAATTAATTTAGCCGTATTCTGCGGGATAGATGATACTGAGAAAGACTGCCAATATCAAACATCCTATTTCATTTCTGTTGATTGTTTGGAGATTCTGTCAGGAATCTTAAATCAACTAGTTTCTTTCCACGCAGAACGTGTTCCGAAGGCGGCTGTTTTAAGTTTTAAATAATATTCATGATAATACTAATTTATTTCGATAAGTACCTTTATTCTCATTTATGACTGATAATAATTCCCATAGTCACATGGTGTGGTTGGTTATCACCTCCGCTTCCATTCCTTGTCCCTTGGCAGCGGTTGCATTGCTTTCATTAAAACAAGTATACCTAGCTCCTAATACACTTTGACTTTCAACAATTAGTTTTCAAAAAGCGGAGTGAATGTCTCCGTGGTTGCAAACTTTACACTTGAATATAACCCAGTTCATGATGCCCATGAGATGAGAATTATCTAAGCCATTACGATTGATTCACATCATGTGAGTATGTGCATAGCTGTAACCTTTAACTTCATTTCTAATGAATTTATTATTTTGCTTTTGCTTAAATTACTTCGCTAATCCGGCTGTTGCAGGTGAAATTTGCTTAAATTGCTCATACTGAACGTCAAGTTTTATCTTACAATCAAGCTTAATAAATCTTGAATTGGCCAGTAGTTGTTGGCCATTACTCACCTAGCATTGTTTCGGTTTGTTTGCTTCCTTGGCAAATCCCTGTTTTAAAGTTGATGTTGAAATCCCAAATCGGTGGTCTGATTACCTACCCAAATCTGTTAGCAACCAATCAGTCACAACTATATTCTTTAGTTTTCAAACAAAAAGTATTTAAAAATCAACGGCTCTAATTCCTGTTGCGAGCCTCTCATTGGCTCTGTACATCACATTCATTTGTTTTTGGAGTTTTTGTCGTATGCGCATAACATGCGGACTGAGTAGTGGAACAAAGATAAAAACAAAACATTTGAAATGGATTAAGATAATGGCCAACTTTAATCGGGAATATATTGTGCGCATATTATTTAATAGACCAGGAAAATACTATCTTTAAAAATAGAGCAAATAATATGTTTAACAAATTTATTGCTTTTTCACGTGTTCAATTTCTTTTCACATTCCTAACGTCAAAAATACGCCGTTGCAAGAAACAGAAAAACATTAACAAACTCATTATCGTTTTAGAAATCAAATAAATCCAATTAAAGTAACAGATTAAGAACAAAAGACGACAAGAATAAATAAAACTAGAGCTACATGCCACCATAGCAGATATAACTACGTGTGGATACTCTGTCAGTAACTTAGGTCGCCTGGTGCTGACGTGTACAGTTGATATAAGGATGCAAAACTTTCTGAAAAACTGCTTTTGCTTCAAACTTCAGACCTAGATTCTTCATTCCTTACACAACTTTCCTTAACCGTCTAATCTCCGACCATATAAATTCCCTTGTATGCTCTGAAAAACACAGAAGTGTAACATCATTTATCCACTAAATTGACGGAACATGTTATGGCAAGGATACACGATCTAACAAAAAGTTCGAAGAAGGTTCAAAGGTTTTCTTCATATTTTCAAAATTGTAAAAGAAAAATCGGCCCGCCAACAAATGGGAGTCGTCTTTGGTGGAGAACGATGTCCGAAATATTTATGTCTATTAGCTACCTTATTTAACTTCTTAACTTAATAAATTTTTGGGGTTGGGAAACCTGTAATATATTTTCTTCCAGATACAAGAGAAGAGATTACACAGTTTTGAAATATTTTCACCAGGTCGCCCTCTAGCTTTAGTTCCGCTGTTACGTAATAATAGACCACCCACAAATATTTAGTATTAGTATTTCTCAAAACGTGGGCAGCCTTAAGCCACTTTACAAGATTAATACTGATCCATAATTACCGTAAACATACTGTCAAAGAAATCCAGTGCGCGGAGCACGAAGGAAAATGTATTTAAACTTGTGTGCTCGTAAGTTCTGTCTGCGTTCCCAGCATGCCATTGGGTGCCCTCAACACCCCTCTAATGTTGCCTTTAAATTTTACCTAATTTTCCCAATATCGTACTAATTAATCTATTATTAGGAAGTTTATTCTCCCTTAGACCATTAAATTATCGAAGTAGTTATATTGATTAAAGACTTTTGGCTGCGTCCTGATTTAATTTAGGGATAGACTCTATTTGATCTGCCCTTTTAGGTAATGTCCTGAACTTGGAAGATTTTGTAATTTTTAGTGTTTCAAGTTTTCGAGTTGCTCTCCATCTCTGCTACCTCATTGCCCCTTGACTAGAATTCTCCTGTTATAATCACACTTAGCAGTCTTAATATCTGTCTGCTTTTTTCTGTTCTATACCTTGCCCACATTTTTGCTAAGTTTAAGTCTACTTTGCCGTTAAGCTGATTTACTATTGCACGTAGACTTAGCTTTTGATATTACATAAAATATGTACACCGCAAACATAGTTTCATGGCTTAATTAAGCCTTTCCTCAAGGTATGAATCCTTTCCTTTTAGCTTAATCAATCTGGTGTGTTTAAATAGAAGCACCATCCAAACAGACATAATGCTAAATGCGAATGATCTAAACTACAACTTACGGAAGCATCGTAACTTCCTTGGCTGGCTCAATGCTGATAATTTTAGAATGCATACTGAATTTACTAGAATAAACTGACTTTAGTTACTCCTTTAGTCAAATAAGAAAATCAAATCAAAAATTCAGAATTCTCTGCTACGACTTAAGTAATTGTGGTTGTGAAATTATACAGTAATATTTCCAATGCAATTTGTTAAGGAAACTAGAGCACAAAACGCACCAAATAATAGATCCGCATTAGAACCACCTACCTTTATAAAGCCTTGTGGCACATCTTTTTAAAATAAAATAAATATAAATCAGAAATATATATAAATATAAATCGGAAATAAATCATCTGGAAAATGTATATACTCACATACATTAGTTCTTCGCCTCGGGACGCCATCGAACTAGAGGGAGCATTGAATCACATCATCTTGTGTTTAATCCTATTCTTAGGGTGGACTGCACCAAAATTTAGAGTTTAAGATTCGTTGGAGAATAGCTCAGGTATAGTTATTCTTGAGCTATTCTTCTGCTATTCTGGACAGATTATTTCGCTGGACAACTCGGGGTTTGCCGGAGAATAACTAACCTCAAGAATAACAAAGGTATAGCTTTTATTCCGCAGGTTATCACGTGCAGCTGAAGTTGTCCAATGAAAATCCACAACTTCATTCATGAATGTGAAATAATAGCTGTGGAATAGCTGAAGAATAAGGTTATACTTTCCTGAGCTATTGTAATGCTAGTAGATTGGCAACCTACTACTAAGCACTACGGGGTGGGTACTGCGCACAAGGAAACGACAGAACCTGAGAAGATGTTGTTCCAGTCGACCTGTGAATAATGGGGCCGTCACGTTTAACTCCGCGAGGAATGTAGTCTTAGTCAGGACTAACAGCAATTAGTCTTGACATGTCCGAGACAAAAAATTTTGCTTGTCTCGACATGTCCGAGACTAATTTTTGTCCAGACATATCCCACGCATTTTAGTCCGGACAAATCAATTTCGTCTAGACATGTCCGAGACTAACTTGTTTTTGTCCGAGACATGTCACAGACAAAGCTTTAGCCTATCCGGACATATTTCCAAGACAACTGTCCAGATAAATTAGTCCGGACACTTGTCGTCATACAGTCCGAGACACTTGTCTACGATTTTCCGAGAATTTCCGAGACAAATTGTCCGGACTAAAGAAATTATCCATAGAAATTATAAATTGTCCGGACTAAGGCAACATGTCCCTTCTTTCTAATAATTGTCCGGACTAAATTTGGATTGATAATGACACTTATACATTTTGTCCGGACAACTGGAAATTAACGAGTTTTAAGTAAGAATTGATAACTAGCCAGCTCAGTTAGCTAGGCTATAGACAGTAGGGTGGGGACGTGGAAAGTTTTCAACAGGTTTATGAACTTTCTTACTCAATATTGACCCTATTCTGGGTTACACAAGATCTTTGGCATAGAAAAGAATTTGGGGGAGGGTTAAGGGCATAGCTGTGGCTGGGCAAAAAAAATCGGAGGGTAGGGGGTTCTGACGGAGGGTGGGGGTCCGCCAAAACATCCTAAATTTTCAATTTTTTGCCTATTTTTGGCCACCTTATGGCCAAAAGTCAAAGGGGGAGGCAGCATAACCTGAAAATGTGGGTGGGGGTCGCAAAAATTTGTCGTTTTGTTGGGGGCCCCCGTCCCTCCGCTCCTCTCTAACTCACCTAATCGTCTTGGGCTTAGGTGTGTTGGGGGGACCCCCACCAAAACGAGGAATTTTGGCGACCCCCCCCCCAGATTTCAGAATTTGCTAGCCGAACCCCCGCCACCCAGATTTTTTGCTCAGCCACATGTCTTGGAGGGTGGGGCTGGGGGTCTCCAGAGAGTCCTCAAAAAGTTGCGGTGAGCTCCCACTGGGTTTACTTTTGTGGGGGGGGGCGGCGGGCGACGGTCCGGCCGGCGTTGCATATCTATTACCTTACCTTTCGACTGGTTTGTGCACTTTCTGACTCCATTTAACTATGGTTTTCTTGAATATATTGCAGATAAAGTAATACGGTCTTGGAGCTTTAGGGGTTGTTTTCGATAGTGGTGCATGTTTTAGTTTGTTTTCGAAAAGGATACTTGGCAGTTAGGAATACGCATTGCAGTTTTCAATCTGCAGTCCATTTTCAAGCGTGTAGTCACATTTAACTACGCGGGAAGTGCAGAACGATTTCGAGAAAGTTGGCTAAAAACTCGAATATTCGTAGTTTGTCTCGAAATGTCTCGAAACTTTGCAATCCCTGTTTTTAAGAACTGTTTTGCGTACTGCTAAACCCCCAGACTCCCAAAGAAAATTACTCAAAAGTACACCAAATTAGGTTAAATTTGACATGTTTTTGTTTTCGGCCACGCTGAGTTCAAACATTTTTGGTTTTTCGATTTTCCAAATTAATGGTGCTCGATTTTAAATCTTAAGCTTACAACTTTATCTTATATTAAGGGGGGGGGGGCTACGAATTTCACTAAAAGTTCGATGTTGGAAAAGCTAGCTAGTCTTTTGCCACATAATAGTATAGGTTTGGTGAAAAATAGTTTAAAGTTTGAAAGAATTCCATGCAGCATAGCGTCCTGTGGAGCCATCAGAAGTTGGCTTTGTCGGTCCAAAGCTTGACATGGCACGTACACTAACTTCGCCTCGCCCTGATCGCTATGGGCAAGGTACGGTACCCAAATTTTCCAGAAATAGTTCTTACATATAGCGCTTTGATATCGTATAAAATAATCCTTAGATCAATGTATGCTTTTCTGTGAGATACAATCAAAGTGCGAAAAATTGGGTATTGCAGGTCTATACGGGTGGAGGCTAACTAACGCCTAATGAGCTGTGGTTTATCAAAGGAGCCCAACTTTGCTCCAATTAATACTCCAAGTATCTGTCTTAACTTATGTAAAAATGACGTGATTTCGTTAATCCCTGCGTTCGCAGTGCTAGATTACATTATCGATATTGTCGCTGTTTTTTGGTGCCATTTCGAAGATGTGAGTCAATTACTCCAAAGTACTGTAACAGAATCGGCTGAAACCTTGCGCATTACAGGCCAGTGAGTGTACCAAGATGTGCCGAAAGCTAGGTCACTAAACCTCGCTCCAATGTTTAGAAATGCTAGATTGATTTCTTGAAGCATGGATGGCGATCTCTCCAAAAAGCTCTAAGACAGTTGTAAGCGCATACTGAACGAAGGAAGCGTCATATCGAAAAACGGATTTCATATTCGAATTCAGCAGGTCAAATAGCCCCTATAAGCACCTTTTCGGCAAAATCGGAGACAAAAGATTTTTTGACCCCATTTTTACTGCGCTTAGCTAGCTTTTAAGGCCTAAAAATAAGAGTTATTTCTGAACAAAAAGTTTGCTAGCACACAAACCAGAAAACCAAAACCCTCGAAACTCGCAGACAGTTTGCCCCTATTAGAGCCTAATATTTGGTAAAAATCTGGGGTAGGCTAGGGGCTGTCAATTTTATTAGATCGAAAACGGCGCACTTTCACATCGCAACTTTTTATCAAATTTCCAACTTTGAACTGTTATAGCTGAAGAAGGAAGCAACGCTCGAAAGCCGGAATACTTTTAATATTTAGCACTATAGTACGACCAAAAAATGTGTGTACAAACTTCGACCGTTTATAGCAGATTAACCTTTGGAGTAAACCCCAACAATGTATATATTTTTAGAATCCTCAGGAACCCGAGATTTCGAAAATCCGGAAAAATCCGGAATTCCGGGTTTCATTCACGGAAAATCTAAATTTTTTAATTTTTAGCCAATTTTTATCGCAATCAAAAATTTGTTTTCAAAATCGAATAGATCCGGTCCCGTTGCATATTTTTGATTTTACAAATTTTTCACGAAAATGCACCCAATTCCCGGAATCCCGGTATTTCGAAATTTCCGGATTTTGAAAATTTTTT
>JASAND010018227.1:0-37799 GCA_030248195.1 Trissonchulus latispiculum
CCAACAAACGAACAGCGGTTTCCCCCGAAATTTCTGAATTTTCCGGGGCCAGAGTGGGGGGGGGAGGTCATGTTTTGACGAGATGAATGCGAAACACCCGAATTATCGGGACCCACTGGGGCCCCCCAAGTATTTTGCAGTGCTCCCGAAAAATTTGCACCAACCCCCCTAGCTTCAAAATGCGATTCTGACGACTGCATAGCGGAACCCCGCCGCCCCATAGGTGGCGTTGGCGGTCTGACAGCCCCCCGAAAAATTGGGGGGTGGGGGGGTGCCAACTGCTGATTTGGGGGAGGTTCCAAAATTTGACCCCGGGAGTGGGGGGGAGTTTGGGGGCTCCCCCCGGCTTGGCTCAGCTGAAACTCCGCCGCACCGGGTGGAGCCTGAGGGGGACGAAACAACCACTTGGGGGGGTGGGGGTGGGGGACACCCCGAACTTGGGGGGGGGAGTGGGATTCTGAAAATTTTGGGGGGGACTAGTTCCCCCCGACCGACGACCCCCCGGCAGAAATTGCAAAAGATTTCGGTTCAAAAAACTGTCACTATGCTCTGGTGCCTGAGTTACCGGTAATTCATTAAATAAACGGACGGTTTGATCACAAATTCTTTTAAAAGCCCGGGTAACCGGACGAGAAGAATCTGACATGCTACTCACCTGAGAACGGTCGCCAGTTTGTAGAGATTTGGACTAAACGATCTCTGAACAAACAAATTTAAATCACAGAAATAGACTTGTAGAAAGTACGCTCTGAGAGCGTGACCCCCGACAAGCGAATTTCTGAAAATTTCGAAGATTGCAACGATTCGACAGAGTGTGCGCAGGTCAGATTCGACTCGCTCCGAATTACCCTAACCTACTGCAAAACAACACAAGCGAAAACTAAAAAGTGACGCAAGTTTACTTTCGGTAAAAATTATATTCACACGTTAACAAAAAATAAGTTTCGCCAAAAGGATTTACAAAATAAGGCACCAGCACCAAATTAATTTTCAATACAAAATAGAAACTCACAAACCTGACAGGGAAATCCCAGACAAACAGACAATAGGGCAAAGGCGCCCAAAAGACGGGAAGTTAATGCGGGGAGAACGAGATAAAAGGGCCCGCCTACACCAGACAAGAATTTTCTCCCAACTGACAGTGCGCGCTCAATTTTGAATTAAAGTGACTATTAGCTAGTCCAGCCTTGGACCGTACACAACAGTGTAATTTTACATTGAGCAATCATAAATTTAGCATTACGTTTTCATAATTTTAAGTTAGAAACTTTGAAAAATGATCGAAATAATCCACACCATAAAGCCGTCAGTGTAGCAATTTTTGCTTAACTTCGATTGCAGAAAATTAATTCATTTGTATGTGGACGAGTTGATTCTGAAACGAAATAAACATATACATTATTTTAATGTGCATAACCTCCCCTATCATATGGTGAAATGTATTTTCCGCAGACGAACTAACAGCCGGCGCTGGATTTGTTTGGAGGCAGCATTCGAAATCATCAAAATTTTCATTGTCGGCGGAAAGCTATAGAATCTCGATTTTTCTAGAAGGCGTGGAAATATTCTCCCAAAATAGGGTCGACTTGTTGAAGAGAAAAGGACTAAATGCTCAGCTGCCAACCGGTAACTGGCCTTTCCCCTGAAAGAGATGTCTAAAATGGTCATTTGTGTCGTGGCCCATTAACCCTTTAAAGGGTTAATGTATGAGCTCGTGGATTATTTTTATAACTTGCTCTGTTTTAACAAAATCAGATTTGTTCTCCGTTTGCTTTTTAGTAAGCTGAGATTTTGCTGATGTGTACAAAATACATAATTCTGTTTAACTAAATCGTTGCCAACAAAACTTAATTTGTTATTGAAAACTTAACACAAAAATATATGTTCATTGCAGTAAAACTGGACATTATCTCTCTCTAGTCACAATCTTCAATTGATTTCCACGCGTGGTCACAAACTTCAAGAGCGCTGAGCGAGGTAACAAAATTTAATATATTGCATAATGGTTATAAAGTTCAACAGATACAAATTTTTATTCCTGCTATAGCAGGAATGCATAAAAAGAAAACTTGTATGCTTAGTGCATAGTGAGTCTTTTCTGCATTTAGAAGCCCTATCTTCAACACAGGGCCTCGCTTAGGTCAGTTTTTTCATTCAGATCTATTTAAACAGCAAAACTGACAACTTACACGCAGTCTTCGACTGTCAGCAATCTAAACGGTTGCAGATGTTTGAGCACCAGTGTAACTTGGGAATGGGAGTCACACATGGACATGGGTGCATTAGGTGAGTTGGCACTATCTTGCTCTGGACAGCACATCAGATAAGTATGGCAAGGCAAGCATAGGCTTGCTCTTTCTGATCTTTATAGAGATAAGCAAGAACGATATTGAGCATAGGAATGAAGAACTGATAGAAATTTAGTCCTAAGAACAAATTTTTGTTTAACCATTTTTTGGGAGAAATATGTATATGTCGTGGTTAGATAGACAAGTTGGTTAGATCAAGAGTATATAATAGCAAGAGTAATAATAGCAAAAATGGGAAGTTTAGCCGTTCCTAATGGAAATGGCCTGCGAGATGCTCGGCACATTAAGGCCGAAATCTCGGGGGGGGGGGTGTCCCACTTACCATTGTTCAGCATGTGTTTATTTATATGCGTTTGAACTAAAACGCATCTGATTGGCTAATTCCCTACCTTATGTCAAAATTATATGTATAAGTGGAACCCCCCGAGATCCGTTGTTAAGCGTGTGTTTATATGCAGTCGAACTGAAATGCACTGATGAGGATTACGGTAGCTGGGTAGCCAATCAAATACATTTCAGTTCAATCCCATATAAACACACGCTCAACAACGCTATGCGGGACTCCCCCCCCCTGAGATCTCGGGGGGTCCACTTATACACACAATTTTGACATAAGGTAGGGAATTAGCCAATCAGATGCGTTTTAGTTCAAACGCATATAAACACATGCTGAACAATGGTAAGTGGGACCCCTCCGAGATTTCGGCCTTAATGTGCCGAGCATCTCGTAGGCCATTTCCATTAGGAAGGGCTAAGCTTCCCATTCTTGGTATTATATACTCTTGGTTAGATGGACATCTATCCACTCAAATTGGTTAGATAGACATCTAACCCGTTAGATTGTAAACTCAGCGTAGTTTTACAATCTAATCGGTTAGATAGACAAATTTCACTATCTAACCAACTATTTTGATTAGATGGCCATCTAACCAACTCACATCTGGTTAGATTGAAAAGTTTGATTTTACGTAAGCATAACATTAGAAGTTAACACTATTGCAAAATATGAATTGTGTGAGAAATGTTCCTGCAACTGAAATATTCGTTTCATGCAACATTACTATCACGATATAATTTTCATTACACCACCTTTCAGTTTTCTTTTCACTAGTTTGGACCAGAAATACCCATTTTGGGCTCTACGCCAAACATTGCTTGATAGAGAGGATCCAGTTTGGTGTGGCAGCCTTAATGCCCACCCACCATGGCCAGTACTTTCATGGGCTTTATTAATTTTTGTATAAAGTTCTTCAAAGTGGGAATGTAAAGAACGGGGTCACCCTGTTTCTTTGGTTTTTTACGTCTTGTTGAATTTCGTAATTGTACAATATATATCGTAAGTTCTGATTAAATGATAATGTTCATTCATTTTCTTATCGATATCACCACTGCGTGCGGCCAGTATCAGCTTTATTCTATCGTCTTGTTCTTCTGCGGTTAAAGGCTTCTTTTTTGGATGTAGTTTGTAGAAGCCATCCAATTCCTCCAAAAGTTTGGCTTCGAGATCCATGGAAGTTATATATAAAGATGAATATATACTTTTCGTAAGTAGTGCTGTTGTAATATAATAACAGTTTGATATCGAAAGAAATAACGGGAAATTAATTGAAACTGAGTTAAGTTAAAGTTAAACTAACCCTGGAGCTTCTATCACTTATCCATGCTGCCAACAAACAAAATCAATTTTTGTATATGAATAATTAACAGGACTACACAGGAATACTGCCCCTTTTGGAGACAACTTTTCGAATGGTAAACGAACCCAGTTTGATTAAATTTGGTTATTAATTTTTGGTTTATTAAAAATTTGAATTTATTAATGGATTAGTTTGAATGAAATCTGTTGCCTACATTGGTGGATTCAAATTGACTCTATTACTTTTTACTCCGATGCGACATTACTGAAATAGGATTTAATTAAAATTTTAATTCTGCTTTAAAGAAATGTATTAAATTTAAATTAAATATAAATTTTAACATTAAGCCGTTTACATAACCCGGGTATCTCTTTCCTCTGTACGGATTAATTTTAATGTTATATATTCTTAATTTAGTACATTATTGAATGTTGGGAAAGACCAAAGAGTGATAAATTATTAAACTAATTGGAACGTCACCTGAAAATAAATATAAAGTTTAGTAATTTAATACACCCAGCACAAGAAACTAGAATGTGGAACCGCAGAGAACTAGCCTTAGGAAAGGCGTTGCTGTCGAGTGACGAAGGACTGAAGGAGTCCACAACTCAAACACCAGAATAGTTTAATAGCTGCAGAATATGTGTAAGATAGATATTGGCCATCGGTGAAGCTTTTAGGGTTTGATAGCTTAACCAAGAGTACTTAACCAACTTCCCACTCGTAATAAAGTTCTGCGAAAGAACAATAGGTATTTTCTATCGTTACGAAATCACGACACCGCTAGAAGATCACATTTTTCTTAAAAAACAAGGATCAGGTCTTGTTGTGTCTTTTACTAAAATGGGATGTAGCCCTATAACATGAATTTTGACAAAAGCACTTGACTTTAATGTGCGATATTTTCACAGGTAATAAGTAAAACTAAAGCAAAAACCATAAAACTGCTACAAGGGTGCACAGATAGTACTCCCTTCGGTGTTGTTGCTGGGAAAACCTTTCTTGTAGCCCAAGTGTACAGACCGGTAGTTGCCGGTTCCACAGTTGCCCGAACGGTGGTAGTTGGTGTTGTCTCGGTGGTTTTTTGTGTTGCGGGCACTGTTGATGATGGTGATGCTGATTTTGGTTCTGATGTCGACAGTAATGGTGATGGGGTCTTCCGAGTCGTGCTCAGTATCGGTAGTTCTACCGACGTTACTGCGCCACGTGGTACAGTTTCCATCTCCGGTACTGACAGTGACGGTGAAGGCTCAGTTTCGGCTGATGGTGTTGTAACTGGGCCAGAAGCTGCTGATTTTAATGTCTCGTTCAGTTCAAGAGGATGTGGCACGTTTTCATCGAACTGGCCGATGACGTTTCCATACGGAGCGTAGTCGGAAACAGTATAAATCTTTTTGCAGTCAGTTGTTAGGGCAATTCCTGTACCAACTTCTTTGGATGCTGCCCAGACCAATTGGGTAAAGTGGCCTTAAAACACGATTACCGTATTCTCGCGCTTAAGAGAACATGTTCTCTATCTCTTAAGGGGGGGGGCTACTAAAATCGACTTGCCCCGACTTTGTCCAATTGGCCTACTTTTTAGCGAAGATATAGAGCATGGGTGTGGTCAAAAAAATATCGGGTACTGAGATCTTAGCTGCCTTCCAGCCGTGTGCAGGCGTCGGGTTTATGTGCCCGACCCCCCGTTTTTCACAACTACCAACATAATTAATTAAAAATTTCTACTGACTGCTGGGCCAAAGCTTCAATGCTGCCATTCGCCAATATGATTTGGCACATATGCCCTACCTGCAGAAAAATACTAGATGTCTGTATCTTATCTGCATCTCTGGGAATTACTCTTCAAAGTTGAAGTTTCGGCAAAAATTTAAAAATTTTTGGCTAACGAAGGAAAAATTTTATTACCGGTACGAGCTATAAGGCTGTAATTTGGCATAAAAGGAGACCCTATAGGAGTACTCATTTGTGCCAAATGGCAGGAAATTCTGCCGCGTGAAAAAATTTTTATGTCAACTTTAATCTTCAAAAATTGCCAAAATCGGCAAATTGCCATGTCGGATCCTGTGTAAAGGCTTTGTGCAGCCATAGAAGTCGCAAACCTTCACTAATCGAGCTGAAATCGTTTGTGGGTGTGTTTTCTACCACGCTGAGGTCAAATATCTCAAAAATTTTAATTTCAAAAAATTTGATTTTTTCGACTTCTGGGGTGCCATTGCCCAAAAAAGGCGATTTTGGCAATTTTTGAAGATTAAAGTTGACATAAAAATTTTTTCACGCGGCGGAATTTCCTGCCATTTGGCACAAATGAGTACTCCTATAAGGCCTCCTTTTGTGCCAAATTACAGTCTTATAGCTCGCACCAGTAATAAAATTTTCCTTTCGTTAGCCAAAAATTTTTAAATTTTTGCCGAAACTTGAACTTTGAAGAGTAATTCCCAGAGATGCAGATAAGATACAGACATCTAGTATTTTTCTGCAGGTAGGGACATATGTGCCAAATCATATTGGCGAATGGCAGCTTTGAAGCTTGGGCCTAGCAGTCAGTAGAAATTTTTAATTAATTATGTTGGTAGTTGTGAAAAACGGGGGGTAAACCCGACGCCTGCACACGGCTGGAAGGCAGCTAAGATCTCAGTACCCGATATTTTTTTGACCACACCCATGCTCTATATCTTCGCCAAAAAGTAGGCCAATCGGACAAAGTCGGGGCAAACCTTTAGTAGCCCCCCCCCCTTAAGTGAAATACGGGCAAAATTGGAAAATTTTCTGATTTCACTTAAGAGAACATGCTCACTTAAGGTGGTGATTCCCTTTGGTCACAAAAGTTTGCACCATTATTACTCGTTCATTACTTGGAGTTAAGAAGCCATTTTTATATCAAAATGTAGCTTGACATTTTCTCTTTTTAATGCATGCTACGGAACTAATGTTGCTTTTATAAAATATTTTTAACACATTTTAGAAGAAGTATAATTTTCCAGAATTTTTGCAGACTCAAGTAAATTTTTTCGCGAGACATCGGTTATATCATTCGATACCTCCATCAAATAGCTGGGGACGATTTTTTATTTATTGTGAAATCGCTCTTCCTTATAGAGAAATAAGCTGAAATGTGTGCGTAACCTGTATTTTGCCTACCTTTTCCAACTTTGTCAAGCGATTACTTTAGCTAGAAAGCAGCAATCGGGGCAACTAAAAAATCGTCCCTGGGTATATTTGTGCTGAACACATTTGTTCAGTAGCAGCCCTCCACCTTGCATGGTGAATGCTCCACAATCTTTGGAAAAAAATTGGTCGTGTTTTTGCAAAAACTACATTTTTTATGATAGCAGCCTACAGGATAGCAGTTGGAAGACGATCATGCGTCGGATAATTTGTCCCTGTGAGACCTTCAGATCGACGCCCTTAGTTTGATTTTACGGCCTGCGTAGTTCCAGAAAAATTGGATAATTTGATTTCTGCAAAAATGACAAGTTTTTGACGCCAAAACAAGAACATCGGCTATATCTCACGGTAGAGAAAAGCTAGAAACTTACTTTAAAAAGCAAAAATGTGAAGCTCAATGAGCTCTTTCGAATGAATATAGTCATAACTGTATAGCAGCTGCCAAACGTTCAGAAACTGGGAAAAACCACTCTGACCGGAAATCTTGAATTTTCGAAGCGGGATTGCGCGGAGGGTGTTAGAATGCCAAAAGAACTTATTTTGGAAAGTTTCATCAAATTTCATCCTGATTTGGACCGTCAACCAATAATATGTGCCCAAAAGGAATCACCACCTTAAGAGAACATGTTCGCTTAAGGGGGTGATTCCTTTTGGAGACATCAACTTTGAACCACTATTACTCATTCATTATTTGGAGTTAAGAAGTCATCTTTATATCAAAATGTAGCTTGACATTTTCTCTTTTTAATGAGTACAATGGATCTGAGTTTGGCTTTCCAAAATCTTTTTCCTGTATTTTAGAAGAAGTATAATTTTTCAGATTTTTTGCAGGCTGAAGTCAATTTTTTCGCAGGTCATCGGTTAGAGCATTAGATACCTCTATCAAATAGCTGGGGACCCTTTTTTAGTTATTGTGATATCGCTCTTCGTTATGGAGAAATAAACTAAAATGTCTGCGCAACCTGGATTTTGCCTACTTTTCCCTTCTTTGGCAAGCCACTACTTCAGTTAGAAAGCAGCTATCGGGGCAACTAAAAAAGGGTCCCGGGGTATTTTTGTGTAGAACATATCTGCTAAGTGGCAACTTTCTAGCTTGCATACTAAATTCTGCACAATCGCTGGAAAAAATTTGGTCGTGTTTTTGCAAAAACTACATTTTTTGTAATAGCAGCCTAAAGGATAGCAATTGTACGATGGCCATGCCTCCGATAATTGGCCTCTGTGAGACCTTTAAATCGACACCCTTAGTTAAATTTTACGGCTTTCGTAGCTCAAGAACTAGTGGATTATTTGATTTCTGCAGAAAGGACAAGTTTTTGACGTCAAAATAAGAAAATTGGCTATATCTCACGATAGGGAAAAGCTAGAAAGTTGCTTCCAAAAGCAAAATTGTAGAGTTTAACGAGTTCTTTCGAATGGATATAGTCATAGCCATGCAGCTGCTACCAAGCTTTCAGAAATTGGAATAAACCGCCCTGAACGCAAAAGTTGAATTTTTGAAGCGCGATTGCGCGGAGGGTGTTAGAACGCTAAAACAACTTATTTTGGAAAGTTTCGTTGAATTTCATCCTGGTTTACGCCGCCAATCAACAATATGTGCCAAAAAGGAATCACCACCTTAAGTGAATGTTCTGTACCACCAGAAAATGTTTTTCATTTTTTATAATTATTATTGTCACTTTTTATGGTGTGAATGGTTTACGTTATTAGTTTTTCTCGGAAAAAAAACAAGAAATTCAGTATCCGTTGACCAATTTCTATGAAATTTAGTTTTCAAAAACAATTTTTAAATTTAGCCTTCACAATTTTTCTGAATTCACTTAAGAGAACACTTTCACTTAAAAGAACATGTTCTCTTAAGTGGGTGTTCCCTTAAGTGGGTGTTCCCTTAAGCGCGAGAATACGGTACAACAGCCAAGACTATACTTAGATAAAGGAAATCGGTGCTAGAGAAAATATTTGGACTAGTTGAAATTGAAATTGCTAAATAACTTGTACACAGTCTTGTAATACCTATGTGCTTCCCAGGAACATTGGTTTTCTTAGTTTCATAATTATAGTACTGAATCTCTTCATACCAAGCGTCCACAGGAGCGTATCCTAGAAAACAATTGTAGAATGAATTACTTCCCGCGAATTATTACGTTTTCTCCTAATTAGAAAACTGAAAAAATAACTATTAATGAAGAAGTTCCAGTGTCCGGAACATGGTTAGTCTGAGACAAACACAAACTCATACATTAACACACTTTGGGCTTTCCTCAAGAAAATTAAATGCTTGTACCTTGCACGAAAACTTTCTAGGAGACGGTGCATACTAAATTAACTGTGCGTAAATTAACGTAATTTGTCGGAAATAATATTAATTACTCGTTTGCAATATGTTTTCAAATAGTTGTCAGTTTGCAAATTTAGGTGATTTACGTATAAAATATACATAGGCACATGCATAAAATGTATATAGGTTGTCAAACATCTCAATTTTTCCAAATTCTATTTATTTACAGCGGGGATGAATCACAACTACAAAACATTTTATTGAACACCTGTTCCGGTATAGTTGTGGTCAGTCTCCCAGCCTGTGAAGATATTTTCCCCATAACCAAGATCTCCCAATTCAGGATTGTGAATCATTGGTGAATTAGCGGCTGCCAATTTCTCAGCATATTCTTGTGCGACAGACTCGATTTCTTTATTTTCCGTTAAGATGTCTACTCCATGAAGGCGTCGGTAGTAATTAGAAGATTCCAACACCTGCTTTCTGTACAAATCTCTATTAACTAAAATTAGAAAGAGCTATGGATTTCAAAGATTTCGCTGCCGTCAGCAACAGCATTTTCCGTATTTCGCTAAAAGTACACACTGTGCCTTACCTAAATTAAATTTGTAGTTGCAAAATGCGAAAACGCTTATGTTAAGTATCACAACTTTTCCAACAGCAGTGTGCCAGAACTTACTGTCGCAGTCTAGAACACTCATTTCTTCCATAGCTAAAACGAAATTTACACTATGAAGCTTTTGCCGACAAAGCACAACACATTCAATCAAGGTCATGAAATTCCACCTCCACAGTCCCCTGGCCCTGATAACATATTATCATTAAAATTTACAATAACAACTACATATAGCCAAAACCAAAACTAAAGCAGTCACGACCACGAATCATTATTTCAGATTCCATATCTATACACGTTGTCAAGAACTTTTTTACAATGCGCTTATAACCTACGACACTCATTTGTACTACCTTTCTGGCAGTTGTGTTCTGTCGATAAACTACAGGGATCTCCGACTTCCTTGTCCCCATTGGAATGATGTAGTGTTACTTCTGGCTGGTTCTTTTCGCACGAACTGTAGACGAATTTACAAAACGGCCAGAATCTATCACATTCATTGAATCGAAATAAACCCAGAAATAGGAAAATTCTGAAACTATTGAGAAAACAAAGAACTCCTTAATGTTTTCCATCCCACAAAGTGATAGCTGGCGCCTCCTGCTTGTGGCAGAGGCACAGCAGGTAACATTTGTGGACGTTTTCACATGTTGTATTTTATGTGGAAGGTCTTTTTCATCTTTATACCAGTGCTGGAAAACCTAAAGGTTCTCTAGTGGTCAGAAATGTATCTTAAATCCAGTGCAAAATGATTTCGCAAAGTACTGTAGTATATATTTACTGATCTATAAGCGTATAGGTATTTGACGTTTTGTCTAAATAAAAACTTGAAAACTAAAAAGTTAAAGTCCAGTTCGCCCACTAAGAGATTAGATTAACCATTCCACATAAGTTTACCATTTACCGCATTAGCGAATTCAAGGTTCCCAGATCTGCATACATCCGTAGGTTATGTTTCAGAATGCTGAAGCTATACTAAGGGAAAGTGCTTCACGAACAATGATGTCTCCTGTGATAATATCAGGACTGGAAAAATAATGTGCCGCCATTTCTGAGAATTATGGGTGAAACTTGTCAACCAGCAAACTTTTCCACAAAAGAAAGAAATTGTAAAGTCGCTATTATCTAGAACAGGTACTGGAAGACTTTGAATTACCAAAGGATCTAGATTGAAAGCAATTTTGAAAATAGTAGCAATTTCCAACCCGGACAGAAAACTAGAATTAGCACCGAAAGTAGAGATGTAGTTGATGCTTAGTTCTAGCAAGCTCCAATGCAGGACTTCATCTAATAAGTACACTTTATAGCACGAGAGATTTAATATTCAGAGATTTAAGCAGCGTCGCACGGCAACCCTCATGCAAATTAAATTGCCGCGGCTTGGGGGACTTTTCCTTGGTGTGCAGCTGACCTGTCTAGGTTGTAGCTCAGCTGCACACACGGCCGCGCCATGCAGGTCACTGTATTGCGCAGCACATTAGTTTAGGTCCAGGCCTCCCAGCATGCACCGTGCGGATAATTTACTTATCCGCACGGTGCATGATACAGAAGAACAACAAAGCCCTCTGTAGCGTAAAAGGTAAAAAGACAAAGTGACCCCTGGAGAGAACTCCAACCTACCGAAGGTTATAGGGTGCCAGTGCTTATCTCCGGATTCACAGCCCCAAGCCAGGAGCGACAACTCTAATGTTGACTACATCTGTGGAAGGGGGGCCAGCCCTTCATCAGGCATTATGCCAGAACACAGACTCTTGTTACCTTCCCACCGCAGTGGTATCCATTTACCGGCCAGTTAAGGATAGACAGCTGGGTTGGCTGGAGACCACGGCGAACCGATATGTGCTTAGTCCCTGGCTCAAGGGGATTTGCGAAAGCTTTGTGGTAGCGGGGGTTCGAACCTAGGACCGTAAGATCTTTAGTCGAACACATTACCACTCGGCCATCGCGGCTCTGTAGAGTGCACTCAGCTATATAATACGGACGCAATTAACACAGGAAATCAGAGAGTGAGTTGTATAATTTAATTCAGTCTACTTGATAACGTACTTTTGTGGAAATCTTACCGGCCACAGAAAAGTTGCCGTCATTAATGTCATAAATACCTAAGTCGCATGCAGACGCCACTGAGCACAAGAGTGGATAGTAGCAATTATATGCGAATCTGATAACAAATTTGATCATTCGACCACTTATGGTTCTGTCCCGAAACTAGCAAACTCGCAGCGTGCAGCAGTAGAGGTAATTAACACAGTGATTAGTGTTAACCACTAACGAGATCACTAACGAGAAGCACTTGAATTAATTTTGAATCACTGGGAACCAATTACGGGGGATCAACCGACAGTATGCAGCCATTTAGGTTTATCCTTTGGTAAATCTTCTGGACTAAGCAGTAAGTAGGATTCATGAGAAGACATGCACAAAATTACCGTGGTGATATATAACAATTGTGGCACGGCACCGGATGTGCAGCCATTGCCTGTAGAATGCTCGATTCTGCGTGCACTAGTTTAATTATCTAAATAGGATGGATAGTCAGATAGCAATTATCTGCTTTAGTGCGCAACACAACCAGTCATCTCTCAATGACAAATCTTAGTGAGATTCTATCAAATCTTAGCTAAACAGCGTGTGGACCCACTTTCGAGCCTGTAAAAAAATTTACCGAGACGTGTCGGATTTGCGGGACATGATCTGATAGCGAACATGTTGGTTACAGAAACTCTATATTCCTATTCTCTTCCCTCCCGTATCAAGATCAAGGCTCTATTTCATAGTTGTTTTGACTTTAATCTTTCATAAATCAGTTCAAATAATAGGTATTAAAAGTGTAAATCTGTATTTCAAGTCTACAACAATATATAAGCATATAGTCAGTCACATGCTAGTGCTGCTTTCCACGTTTACTGAACCAGGGACGTAGAGATTAGTTGGTGACAATCCACCATGATGAACTGTAGCTCCCACCATATCCGACAACGGTACATAAGACTCATTTCTGGCAATTCGTGGCAATCCTATTGGATTAACCAGTTGTGGCTGCTGATGGACAATTTGAAGAGGATTAATACTTCCACGAAATGTAACGTTAATATGGATTCGTAAACGGCCGATTTTATTCCTAATCTCATCGTAGCTCCACAAACAGATTAAGCTCGCAGCCAAAATATTTAGTGAAGAAACAATATTCAGTAAAAATTTGAAGGTCAATATTGTATCCGTATTAGAAACTAGTAGGAGAACAATTACCTTACATAAATTTGGAAGAAAATGAAGAATAAAAGTAGTCAGAGTAATAGCTGCCAAAGTTTTGGTTAGTTTAATTTGCTTGCTAATAGCAGGGCCAATCAGGCTCTCCGCCAGGCTGCGCTGATAGCAGAAACAGACGGCAATAGGCAAATATAGGACGGTTGACACTAGAGGACAAATGTACTTTATCCCAAGATAAAGATATCCGATTCTTGGCTCAAACCAGAAGTCGCCAAAGCAGAAGGGAGAAGCACACGGATTTATAAGGAGAGCCCGGTAGACTCCGTAACCTCCGAATGAGACTGCAATAAGAAATGTGAGCACCAATGAATAGAAGCTGAACCGGAAGCCGATCTGTATTCGATACAGTTTGTAGAAAACAAGTGTTACAACTCTTTCAACGCTGATTACCAGTAGTGCTAAGTCATAGTTTATGTTGAAAATCAGGGACAGGAGAGGGAATATCTTCAGCACACATCGAATAGCCGATGTTGCAGCAAGATAGGACGACGGCGAGAGAAAGAGTACCACGGCATTTACAGCACTCATAGTTAGCTGAAGACCAAGAACTGAGCTAATCATAGCAAGAACTGAAACTGGAACTAAATCCTTTCCTGCAATAAACAAAATACCAAACAATATGACTTAATGTGAAGTGTGAACTGACGATATTCATTCTTAGCAAACCGCGCAGCGCACAATTTAGTCTCGCATTTTAATTAAAAAACAAGATCTCGATTCGTGATGCTACATCTGGATGCGTTGCGGTGCAACAGTGTCCTACGCATCCAGCTGCAGCATCGCATCCCAGTGCGATAACACAACAACTGAGACGTCGAATTGATGGATGACTTTGAGTTTACGAAAGTCAATGCAAGGTCCGTAGGAGTAGGATATGGTGCCAGTGATAGCAAATGGAATGGGTATTTGCATTGGGAATAAAATTTTTTTAATCTTTGAAGTCCTGAACTTATGTGTTCATAGTAGCAGGTCAGGCCGCGCGTGATTATTAAATGCTGTACAAATTATCACAGGATTTTCTACAAAAATTGGTAGGATTTTCTACAAAAATTGGTCTGGTTTTTAGACTCAGACTTTACAGGGACAGACAGGGATAATTTAGTTCTAAGTGCCAAATGCTATAATAAAAGCATCAAGCATTGATTGGTCGCAGCCTTCTATATCGAAGAACTTTAATGCTTAGGTCAATCCTGAGTGCTTTACGCGTGAGGCGTCTTAGTTCAAACGCATATAAACACATGCTTAACAAGATAAGCGGTACCACCACCGAGATTCCGGCCTTAATGTGCCGAGCATCTCCCAAGCTTATTCTACTAGGAAGAACCGAGTGTCCCACACTTCCTATTCAACTCCTGCGTAAACTAGTGTTGGGATTGGCCGAAAATTTCCATGGTTGGCTTGGCTTGGCTTGGCCGGAGTTTGAAGTTGGCCGGCCAATTGGCCGTTGGCCGTTGGCCGGCCATTGGCCGTTGGCGGGCCAAGGGCCATGGCCCAACGGCCATTTGGCTGGCCGTTGGCCGTTGGCCGATGGCCGGCCAATGGTCGTTGGCCGGCCAACGGACAATGGCCAACGGCCAACTGGTTGGCCGTTGGCCGCGCGTTGGCCGTTGGCTGTTTTTTGGCTGTAAGCTGTTGGCCGTTCTTTAGCTATTTGTCAACGTTGGCGAGCTGGAATTTACTATTTTTATTCGTCTACCGTGCTTAATTAGGCGTCAACTTAATTAAACTTTATTTCAATGGTACAATTTACAATTTACAATATTTGTAAAATAGTTTTTTAAACATTTAGCTCCAACTGGCTATAACTCTGTTTTAATTTTGCTGGAGGACCGCAATAAAGTGATGAGACATTCACCGACACGTTGTTAGCACACTTAAAATTTGCATGCAATTAGCAATTTAATTGTAAAATAACTCTAATAACGATAAAAATTGTCAACATCTAAGTGAAAATCTGTAGTACTGTATCTAATGTAACGGTTATACAGCAACATGCTTACGATATTATGCAGCAAAATTAAATTTTTCAACACAGTTAACGCACAAGATGAGTAAATTTTCGCTGGGCCAGCAATTGGCGTTTGGCCGGCCAAGGGCCAACGGCCAGCCAGTTCGCCCTCGGCCGTTGGCCTTTTGCGGGCCAACGGCCATTGGCCGGCCATCGGCCAACGGCCAACGGCCAGCCAATTGGCCGTTGGCCATTGGCCGTTGGCCGGCCAACGGCCAATGGCCGGCCAAGCCAACTGGCCGAGATTTTCTCGGCCAACGGCCAATGGCTTGGCCGGCCAATGGCCGGCCATTGGCCAGCCATTGGCCGCACCGGCCAATGCACAACACTAGCGTAAACTGATCAAAAACGCACCTGGTAAACAAAACAGCTTTGCTCCATATTGGAAGCCGAAGTCGCTAAAGCTCATATTAGATTGATTTTGGCTATCTCCTCCCATTATGATGACCAACTTACTTTTTCGTAGTTCTTTGGATTTTCCAATAACTAAATAGATAGCTCCATTTCCAATGGCTGTTAGCAAACCCAATGCAAACTTGAAAAAATAGGATGTCACCATAACTGAGGTAATATCTATTGGCTTATCATGCAAACAATCGCTAGAATTGTTCATTGTAGACAAATGATGTGTGCATAAAACTTTAAACCTGTGTACCTTAAGAAGTGCTTTTATCCTATTGCCAAAACAACTTTTAATTACTTTCATATCTGTTATTGCTTTCGTGTTCGTACGGGCAATTTCACTTTAGGCGCACAAAATTCTTTATTAATGAGTGACTGACAAATGTATAGTCCGACTACGCCGGAAATGGATTTGCGTCTGACAGAAAATAAATAAATGAGAAAAGAAAATAAGGAACTAAAACTATGAGGAACTGTACGCTTATCGGTTAAGAGTGTGGGACTGTCTTGTCATAACAATCTAAAGACATTGATGACTATTCCTTCCTTCCGCCAAGTTACCGGAAACGTTTGAGCAGTCAAGCAAGTCCCCAACCCAGAAAACTCATCGGAGAGCGGAAACCAATTATTGATTGAGAATCGTTTTTCTGCTTCTGGATGCAGCGAAAACATCATTTTTCTGTTTTTTTGCTGCTGAAGAGATTTTCATAGTTTCACTACAAATGGTTATTTTTAATGCATTGTACAAAACTGTTCCAACAACAACGAGAAGCAAAATATATTGCACCATCCCTCGTCAGTAACAGCAGGCCACGTATTTTCTCAGTGATAGCCACATCCACAAAATTGCTGTAATTTCCAAAAGTGTGCTGTTATCACTTTTTAATGTGGAAAACTTGCAATTTTAGGAGCTCCAAGTGTGCGCTAAGCTTTTTACATCTATAAATACAGCTTTTTTTGCTACGGACTCAATCACCACCAAGGCACTACATGAGGCCTATATGGTGTTGCTCTCCGCAGTCCTTTGAAAGTGGACAAGAAGCGGAGAAGCGAAGACCACGGATAGAAAATGTGATCCCAAAGCCAAGTCGGTGTACGGTTATTGGCCAGCGGCCGCAGTCACACCCAAGGCAAACGACGTTGAATGTAAGCAACACAGTTTGCCCCCCGCATACCTCAAGTGACTAAGAAATACAGCTTTTATTTTACACGGATATTCGTAGATAACTTATATATACCGGAAATTATTAATCAGGCAACTAAAATGGAATGTTTTGATGGAGTTGGATGGTACAAAATGGGTGGATAGTGTAACAGCTAAGCTAACAATATATTTGTTAAAACATTCCATAGCGCACATTGTAAATTTGTATAAACCATTCTTTGGGTTGCTATATTCTTTTTCAAAATGACAAGTGAGCTGTGCTGTATTTCTGTTATTACTGAGCTGTGCTGTGCCGATTCGTAAGGGACCAGGAGCGCCGAGTCCAAAAGCACACGACCACCATTCTTTAGAATGGGGGAATGAAGTAACCAAACGAATTGGCATTGGACTATCAAACGAGGGTTAACTAAACAAAGGTTGCAGCTTTAAAGTCGAAATACAACTTGAACGTTAATCCAACACAAACCAGTTTGTTTTCGATTTCAGGTGATGCTCTGGTACATTCCAAAGCAATCTGTTCTGCGACGGTAAAAACCAAACCACCAAGCTAAAGTTTGTGTCTCGCGCTCGCCTGCCTCAGCTCCTTAGTTGCTTTTCGAATAGGAGCAGGGTTAGTCTGGACTGGCTGACAGACAGATGAAGGGAGAATTTTATTGGATCTTCCAAATTTTAATAATCTTCTATAATTAAGTTTTAAGATAAATTAAACCGCAACAAGTATTTACTAGAAACAAATAAGATATTGGTACAACAGTACACTATATGTACAATCATTAATAAAAGTAATTTTCCTACACGAATCGTCATGTAAAAATGTCGCTAATTTACACGGACGCGTTTAACCAATCAAGTTATCCACGCTTAATCGATAGACACGGAAATTTAAATGAAACCAGTCAAGAGTGCAGGAATATACTCTTTGTAGTAATAGACTGAATATATCCGATGCAGTGATCGGCTCAACACACACCCTGAATCAAAAAAAGCACTCCAAGCTGGATCTCTAAAAGTCTTAAACACAACTATTCAGTTGGTCCAAAGTGTGTCTGTTGCTACCTAGCTACCTTCACCTTCAACTTATCATAGAGTACTTAGATTCACAGGCTGATTTATGCAGAGGTCGGTCAGCGTCACCCAATAGCGCGCATCGGATAGTGTGGAAAATAAAGAAAGAAATGAAAAGCCTACTTAAGAAAACCTGAGATTAAAGCTTTTACTTAAATAGCTATAGTAACGTTTCTACTGAAGAACTATATAATCTGCTCATACATGTATTACTTTTATGCCATTGTTAAGAAACAGTTATGTCAAGCTAGTCGCTCTTTATATTGAGCTACTTTCATATCCACAAGTCATACTATAAGCTGGGAACTACAGCCATACAATCCTATCATATCTACTCCAGAGGACTTTACCATAGACTCTCTACATTTTGGTAGCAGAGCTAATCCATGCTTCTGACCTCTCTTCCACTACTGCTGCTACTACTGACATCCATGGCACAATCCATCGACAACACCCCCTGTAACATTTGTTCCGAGATTCTGCCCGAATCCGTCCAATGTGACAATTGTACCAATTGGTGGTGTATCCGATGCCTCAACAGTACTACCCCTGGATCCCTCACCGATAGTCTCTACGAGGCCCTACGCACGCTGGATCACCCGTTCAGCTGGAATTGTCCCAACTGCTCACCACTTACTCTACCACAACATCTACTCCTCGATGCCGTCTTTACAAAGGATGAACTGCTTCATAATTTCCACTGTGATCCTGCAACGTTGGCGGTGAATCTTCTCCGTCAATCTCATTGCACTACATCCAACCAGATCGGTCCCGATTCCCCGAATCGCGCCCCGCCCAGCCCCGAAACACAGCGGCTGACCCAGTCCCTATCGGCTCTTCCTCCGACCTTGACCCAGCCTGCTCCGTCGTCGTCAGAAACCAACGCCCACCAATCTGATACGATGCAAGCGCTACTACTACTACTTCAACGCCAAGAAGCTCAACGTCGGGAGGACATCGACAGAATGGAAGCACAACGGCGAGAAGATATGACAACTATGCGACTGCTCATCCAGCAGATTGGTAACAACACCCATCCATCAGCTCAGCGACATGAAGCCCGCCCCGGAGCCGGCAACGATGCTTCGGTTTCAGCCAGAAATGTGCCTCATTCAAACATCAGCTCACTGCCAAAACTTCAGTTGCCAACCTTCACAGGTAACAGGTTAGAATGGGCTAATTTCTGGGATTCATTTGATGTAAATATAAATTCGAGGGTAGATCTTCATAACAAGCAAAAAATGGACTACCTGCTACAGTGTTTAAAAGGAGCGGCTTACGACAAAGTGAAGGGATTCGGCTTACAGGGCGACCGCTACCCAGAGGTTATAACTACTCTAAAAAGGGCTTATGGAGATACCAACGAAATTAAAATGGACAGTTGGAAGGCGTTAGGTAATATGCCACCAGTTAAAGCAAACCTTTCAAACCTCGAGAAGTTTATTGACGAGATTCGAGCTATTTCGATCTCTCTTGTCCGGCTAGGGGTTGAAACCGACGTCCTCAATGCGTATGTGCCACTACTACTAGAAAAGCTACCTAACGACCTATATAAAAATGCATCCCAGATAGCTATGCTAAAGGATACCAATCTAACAAATTGGTCTCTTGAAGAGTTTTTGAATACTTTGGAGAAAATTCTAAAATGGCAAACTAAAGAAATCAATAACTACAAAACTGTTAAGAAACCAGAGGTGCTCAATACCAACACAACTGATACAAACGGTACACCCTCTACTGTGACCTTTCTACAATCGTCCGCCACCTCAAAGGTTGCAAACAAACCCAGCAAATACCAGTGCATTTTTTGTGGGGTGCCAGGCCACTACAGCGACAATTGCAGAAAAGTCACAGATGTCAAACAACGCATAGAAAAAGCACAACAGAGTAACCGCTGTTTCAAATGTCTCGGAATCGGGCACACATCAAAGACATGCAAAGGAAGAAACAGTTGTTACCATTGCAAAGCTACTACACACAACTCAGCCTTTTGTCGCAAACGAACAACCATTTCCACTACCAGTCAAAGTCAGACGTTGAACCAACACATCTTAAGTCAACAAGAGATAGAACAAACACAAACACAACAACAACAAGAAGGCCACACCCAACAAGCAGAAGACTCAGCCACTCAACAAGTTCATCTAGCCAACCCCAACGAACAAGACGGTATTGTCATGTCATCTTTTCCATGCAAAGCAAAAAATCCACAGACACAAGCAAGTATGCAAATTCAACTATACCTAGATTCAGGAGCACGATTTTCCTGTATCAACCAAGCTACAGCTAAGCAACTTGGCTTAAAACCTATCAAAGAAGTAAGCCTAGAAACTGCTAGGTTTAACTCCAACATGACAGAAAAGGTGACAGCGCAAGTAGTCCAGCTATCTCTGGAAGGGCCAAAAGGATTCAAGCTACACATCTACGCATACGCTATTAAGGATATGACACCATCTCTTCCTCTGTATCCAGTGGCCTTTGATAAGTCTACTATCGACTACATCAGATCATTCAATCCACTAAATCTACCTCCTCTAAAACCTACCAAAGTCCCTCTAGATTTGATAATTGGCATGGACCATTGGCATGACCTCATGGGGCCTCAAGCGGTCACAAAAATCATTCCCATAGGTCCATCCATGGCAATCTACTTCACTCCGCTAGGGCGAATGCTGTCGGGAAACTACATCTCATCCAAACCACTACATCGAAAAGCCTTGACAACCCACATGTTTTACGTCGACGGAAGACTAGAAGAAGAAGGGTGTAGCTTCGACCTACAACGATTTTGGGACATGGAATCAGTTGGTCTCGATGGCCCAGATTCAAATACACAAAAACTACACTTCTACAATCAGTTCAAGGACTCAGTCATAAAGTCAAACGGCCGCTACTGGGTGAGATGGCCCTGGAAGCATCAGAATCCAGAGATCGCAGACAATTACGAAGCCGCCAAACGACGTCTTTATACCACTTTACGCAAGCTGGCGCCGACTGTCAACGATACGAAGAATCTAACAGCGTACAACTCAATAATCGCTGATCAATTGAAGAAGAACATCATTGAGCCGGTTACAACCGATACAAGTGCCGGACCCGTACGGCATTACATCGCACACTTTCCAGTCATACGCACAGATCGGCGTACAACAAAAGTCCGAATAGTGTACGACGCCAGTGCCAGAACGCCTGGCAATGGTCCATCCCTGAATGATTTGATTTATATTGGTGAAAACTACCTACAAAACCTTGTGGGGTTGCTACTACGATTCAAGTTGCCAAAGATTGCTATGATATCAGACATTGAGAAGGCGTTTCTCCAGGTGGGTCTTCAGGAGGTGGATAGGGACAGTGTCCGCTTTTTATGGCTGAAAAATCCATCCAATCCAAGCCTAGCTGACAATCTCCAAGAATATCGATTTACTCGCATCCCATTTGGAGTCGTGGCTTCACCTTTTCTACTGGGCGCTACGATTAACCACCATCTGGACCTCAACCGTGGATATTTGGCTGACCAAATTCGATCAAACATCTACATGGACAACATTTTCTTGTCAGCCTCAACCACAGAAGAAGCACAAATGATCTATCGTCGGGCCAAGAAGCTGTTTGAAGAGGCTGGAATGAATCTCAGGGAATGGAGCTCGAACGACGCACAGTTTGTACAATCACTACCCGAGTCTGACAAAGTTACAGATGCTGACGTCAAGGTTCTTGGGCTTCAGTGGAATATAGTCGAAGATACTCTCACCACAAAGCAGCTAGAAAGCTTCAACCAAGCAAACACAAAACGGCAAATACTATGCTACTTAGCCAAGCTATTTGACCCGTTAGGATTCTTCAACCCTGTAACTATCAAAGGAAAGATTATTCTTCAACAACTATGGAAATCAAAAGTAGGATGGGATGAAGAAATTCCGGAATCAGAGGCTAAGACCTGGAGTGACGTCGCAAAGTCCATTTGCGAAGTATCTTCAATCAGGACAGCTCGCCACATCCCCTTCAATCCGAAGCTTCCTTATCAGCTAGTCTGTTTCACAGATGCTAGCCCTGCTGCGTATGCTGCAACAGTGTACCTATGCCAAACACTACCCACCCCTCTTGCTGCACTGATCTACTCCAAGTGTAGAGTTGCTCCACTACGGCCCACAACTACTCTGCCAAGACTAGAACTCCTAGCAGTTGTCACAGGAACCATAATTTCGTAGAAGCCCAGATTCAGCTACCAATTGAGAAGAAATACATCTTCACGGATTCCCAAATATCTTTACAGTGGATCACAGGCAATAAACATCTGGAACCATACATTGCCCGAAAGGTCGCTCTAATCAAGAAAGAGCTCAAAGCAGAAATTGGTCACGTCCCGTCAGCCGAAAACCCGGCAGATTTGGCGACTAGAGGACTCAGCAATAAGGATTTACCCAAGTTCCTAGACATCAATGGATTTTGGTTCAAAGGTCCCAAGTGGCTGTGCCTAGACAAGTCTAAGTGGCCTACAACCGACTACAGATTACCTCAGGAAGTTTCAGTTTTGATGGCGGTTCCAAGTCATCCAGCTATTGCCAAATACACTGGAACTAGAAACACGGAAAGGAGTGATTCAGGTCCACTGGGGATAAATCCAAACAACTATTCTAATCTCTCAAAACTACTACGTGTTACCGCTTACTGCTTCCGTTTCATAGCTCGAAGCAGAAAACAACAATCCTCATCTACGCCCTATATCACAACAGAAGAGTTGTTGCTTGCTAGAAGAACTTGGATCCTACACGCATAGAAGGAGTACAGCAATCAGAAAGAACACCTACAGCAGAACAAGCTTGATCAACTAACCAAACAGTTGGACTTGTTCCTTTCTGATGGAATTCTACGTTGTGGGGGACGTTTCGCCAATGCTCCCATAAGCGACGATGAGAAGTTTCCTGTTCTACTTCCAAGAGATAACCACATTACCAAGCTCATCATCCAAGAAGCGCACCAAGCAGTACATCACTTTGGAGCCAAGGCCACACTAGCTCGTATCAGAAAGAAATACTGGATTCCACAAGGATTGTCACAAGTGAAGAAATTTCTACGGTCTTGCCTTATCTGTCAAAAGGTGGAAGGCGGACCTTTGAAGCCACCGAAGATGGCACCATTACCAAAGGAAAGACTCACCAAGGCACCGGCATTTACATACACCGGCCTCGATTATATAGGGCCTTTGTATGTGAAGTCAAGCCAGTCTGACCCCTACTCCAAGCGTTGGATCTGCATATTCACCTGTCTGTCTACAAGAGCGATACACCTAGAGCTGATTCCCGATTCCACCGCTGAATCAGCATTGAATGCTATGAAGCGCTTCATCTCTAGGAGAGGCGCTCCGGAAGCTTTCCTCTCAGACAACGCGAAGTATTTCAAAGGTGCCTCGGATATGCTACGTCATATATGGGATGACAGAATTCATCCTTCTGCGCTAGAGAAGCTGGAAAGTTACCTTTCCAACAAGTGTATCAAATGGAAATTCATTCCAGAGGCATCCCCATGGTATGGTGGGGTCTACGAACGATTGGTAGGCCTTGTCAAAAGGGCGCTGCGGAAGGTCCTTTGGAAAACCAAGATCACTGACGATGCTCTGCATACTCTCATCTGCGAAATCGAGGCCACCTTGAATTGTCGCCCGTTACTGAACATGACGGGTGAATACAAGGACATTAATACTCTGAGCCCTGCAGACTTCATAGCACCGTCCTCTCGTCTACACCTGCCAGCGAGCGATGAAAATCCAAATGATCCAGATTTCCAACCAGCACGCAAAGAGACTCTGCTCAAACACTATTCCCTTATCCAAAAGAAATTGGAACAGTTTTGGAAATATTGGGGGTCCCATTACCTCCAGGAACTTCGGGCATCCCATGTCTCCCATTTCAGGGCGAGAAAGGGGGAAAGGGAGTGGTACCCTACCATCGGCAAGGTATACCTACTCAAGGCTGGCGGCCCCAGGAATACTTGGAAATTGGCTAAACTGGTGGAACTATTCCCTTCAGCGGACGGGCGTACACGTTACGCTAAGATCCAATTAGCCAATGGGACTATATCTCGGAGGGCGATAAAGGAACTAATTCCACTGGAAGTTGACATTGATGACAACCTTATTGGGCCGCCGGAGGATGTGGAAAATAAAGAAAGAAATGAAAAGCCTACTTAAGAAAACCTGAGATTAAAGCTTTTACTTAAATAGCTATAGTAACGTTTCTACTGAAGAACTATATAATCTGCTCATACATGTATTACTTTTATGCCATTGTTAAGAAACAGTTATGTCAAGCTAGTCGCTCTTTATATTGAGCTACTTTCATATCCACAAGTCATACTATAAGCTGGGAACTACAGCCATACAATCCTATCATATCTACTCCAGAGGACTTTACCATAGACTCTCTACAAAAAAGAGGCTTGAAACGGCACAACAGGAAGTAAACATAAAACATCCCTAAATATATACATATATCTCATGGGTAAGAAACAACAAAACAAACCATACATTATCTACGCAAGTGCTAAAACATAAAGCTTACAATTAAATGGTTTTAATGTACTTGCCCACATCAATAAAACAACCAATATACAGGTGCTAAAGCATGAACACAAAGAAGATACAATGCACACGAGCATGACAAGGGCTACAAGCTTTTACGTTAAAGACTGAAAGTATCCTACAAATGCATACCCACTGCCCAACCCTCTTCCCCTTAAATGGGCCACTCATACCCGTGAGTTGGCCCCGTTCCTAAGGAGTCCGAAAGAAGGTCAAGGCCAGGCTTAGTATGCAAGGATATCGCCATAACAGATATGAACTTAGCCAAAGATTACTTTATAGTAATTATGAAGAAGAGTAAGCCAATAGAGTACGTACTGTTTAATTACTACCGACCAAAAATTGAGACTTTCCCTAGTTTGGAAGGCCTTTTATAGGATAACAGATTATGGCTCACTTTTCTTCCTAATAATATTGAACAAACGTTTATTACAAATTCCAATCCAAGCGCTATGCACATCTATAATTAACACACACAATTTAGTCGTGGATACGGAGACTTTTAATCCTTTGCTAAACTATGGCTACAGTTATTGCAGAATAAAACAAATTAAACCTATCCAGGAGATTACCGAGTATACTGAACTCCCACAAATACCATTTCGTTCTTTGTTGGAAATCGTGCGTATAGAACAGGTGGGTACTAAGCCAATAGCACGCAAACAGCAAGTATATATAGACTATGGCACGCGTATAGAATGTAAGAATATTCACTAAAGTCTGACCAAAAAATGTAGGGAGCGAAATGGTTTTGTTTATACTGAATTACCGGTACATTTTTGCTGCAGCAATGTATATATTTTCTGAACCGTCATGGCATAAACTTTCTTTTGGTTGAAAAAATTTTTTTAAAAAATTAAAATTCGTCAAAAGAAGCCGATTTTTTAGGTTTTGAAAGATCAGTAGAAGACAGGAACTAGCCGTTCGGTAGAAAATTAGCCCATGTCTCACACATTTTGAATCCCGAATATCATCTGATTTCGTCAAACATTGCGATAGTTATTCAATTTTTTCAATTTTCAAAATCCTTTGATCTTTGCCGCTTTTTCAACTTTGACTGGCTATTACTCGCGACTCACTCAATGCAAAAAATTTTTAATTGGATTTTCAGGACCGCTTACGTGTCAGCTTTCATGTGATATATGTGGTTTTTCAACATTTGAAAATAGATTTTTTCGAAAAATACCACTTTTTGACCCAAAATTTCGACAAGGCGAATCCAGCAAAAGTGGGTAAAAATAATATTATCATAAAGTTTAATCTGAGCTGAATCCAACGATATAAAGTTTTCGTTGCTACAACTTATATTGCATCCGCAACTAGTTTTTAAACAATTTCGCTTTTTAGCCTGTTTTTGGCCAGTTTACACTATTTGCGGCAAATCAATGCACAATATTAGGGTTGTTAATTTACATGTAAAAAAGTAATTAATTTTTTACACCTGTTTTTTAACAGTGTAAAAAAGTGTTAAAAAGTGTAATAAAGTGTTAAAAAGTGTAAAAAATGTGTAAAAAAAGTTTCGATGTCAAATTCATTTCCTCTGTACCACAGTAATGATTGGGGCGTTGTTCAACTGTCAAAAAGGATAAGTTTAAGCATTCATTGCATGCCAAAGCCACTAATGCATTTATTTATTTTGATAATTGACCAAGAATTTTGTTAATTGCTCACAATTCTCCAGAAACTATTCATGTTTTCTTTTTGCATTTATAAAGTGACGATAGATTTTAAGCAAAAGAAAAATATAGAAAGTGCCATTTACATTATTTGCATTAGTATTACCATTGCAATTTCCAAATACTTTTTCTTATTAGTGAGATCGGAAAATCAAAAGCAGTTTCAATTTATTTAATTTCAGAATGTCAAAATTTTCAAATAACGAGAATGTTCGGTTCATAAAAATCTATCAGAGCATTGTCTGGTGTTTTAGATTTCAGAAATTATTTTAGCTGTGAAATGTTTGATTCTGAAATACTGTTCCATTTTGCCTTAGGATAGGATTAATTGGACATTTGTTAAATTTTATTGCCTGAGATGTTCACTTATTTAAAGAACCCATCTTGCAGGATTTCTAAATTTTCAATGAAAGGAAACAATCTTCTCAGTAGGCTATATATCTGGCACGAGATTCCATATTTAATTGCAACTGACTTACAGTCGGGAACTTATTAATCGTAAATGAATGTACAAAAAATCCTGAACATTGTCCAACCAATTTACTTTTAATGTCATTTTTTACTTGTTGAAATAAAATACAATTAACGTGATTTTCGCGTACTGAAACAAAATCTGTCTGCAATGTATATACTATATACTTGAAACACTATTTTTCACAATCAACTGTCTGTGAAAAACTGTAAAAAAGTGTAAAACATTTATAAAAAAGTGTAAAAAATTCAGAAAAGTAGTGTTAAAAAATGTTAAAAATATGTAAAAATCTAGTGTTAAAAAGTGTAAAAAAGTTGTGTTGAAAAGTTTAAAAAACCTGTTAAAAAGTCCGAAATTTAGCTACTGTTAATAACTGTAAAAATGTTTTTTAACATTTTGACTTTTTTACAATTTACAACCCTACACAATATAGCACAACTTGTTAGAAATCACCTGAAATAGGAAATTGTTTAAAAATTCGTTGCTGGGGCAATTTAAGCCGTAGCCACAAAAACTTTATATCGTTGGATTCAGCTCAGATTAAACTTTATGATAATGTTATTTTTACCCACTTTTGCTGGATTCGCGTTGTCGAAATTTTGGGTCAAAAAGTGGTATTTTTCGAAAAAATCGATTTTCAAATTTTGAAAAACCTAATATATCAGATGAAAGCTGACACGTAAGCGATCCTGAAAATCCAATTAAAAATTTTTTGCATTGAGTGAGTCGCGAGTAATAGCCAGTCAAAGTTGGAAAAGCGGCAAAGATCAAAGGATTTTGAAAATTGAAAAAATTGAATAACTATCGCAATGTTTGACGAAATCAGCTGATATTCGGGATTCAAAATGTGTGAGACATGGGCTAATTTTCTACCGAACGGCTAGTTCCTGTATTCTACTGATCTTTCAAAACCCAAAAAATCGGCTTCTTTTGATGAATTTTAATTTTTTAAAAAATTCTTTTCAACCAAAAGAAAGTTTATGCCATGACGGTTCAGAAAATATATACATTGCTGCAGCAAAAATGTACCGGTAATTCAGTATAAACAAAACCATTTCGCTCCCTACATTTTTTGGTCAGACTTTAGTTCAATCATATAGAGATTTGATTGTCGTCCAAATCAAGCTCATCTTTCAAAACTCTGATCTTGGATTTGATTATGTCCCAATTGAAATAGCATCCTTCCAAATGTCTTTCTAGACCAGGAATAACCTAAAAAGTAGTCAACAAGGTCAACAGCATCCTACAAAGCACAAAAGCGGCTGTAAGAAGTTAGGGAGCATCAGTACAAAATATTAACTTCAAGATAAAGACAAAGTATTAACAATAATGTCCTTGAGGCTAAAGCAAGACAACTGAACTAAAGAAAGATACCTCAAATCCTCTTCGTGCATGGAGAATTCTCAGATTCGAGAAAATCACAATCTCGCCTAAAATTTATAAATATAGAAATTGTCAAAAGGGACAGCAAAACTGCGATTACTTTGTTTTGATTTTTCAAAAACCGCGGGACGGTTTCGTAAGATTTTCGGCAGAATAAAAATTTCCACTGTTGTGGAGGGACGTTTTTCTTGGTTTTGGCTGAAACGTTTCCAGTCTCGAGAAAGCTCAATGCTCAATAAAATTATCGTTATTTTTTGAAAAATTTCACTAATTTATTTTTGGGGTGCAAGCCCCCCACCCTTGAAAATTTTAGTTCAAGGAACAAGCCCCCTCAAAATTTAAGCCTCCACAGGATCCGACTCTATGTTAATGTATAGTTCAAATGTTTCTAATTTCCCCTCACCAGTACAAACAGTACATACCGTGATTTCAGAAATAAAGTAGAGTTTAAAATGTCTTTGATTAATGTTTATAACGTTTCATTCATGAAAACTTTAATTACAAAAGCCGAACACACCTTCTGCAATCTTAATATCCACCCGATTTTCTTTTCTGTTTAAGAATTCGTTGAATGTCAGCATTGCCTCGTATACTTTCTGAATTTGCTCCACCGGACAGTCATAGAACCAGGATCGCTGCTGATTACTGAACTGTATGTGCTGCAGACGGCCACTTTTATCAACACTATAATCAGTAAAAGCATCAGCAAGTCACTCCATCGACAAAAACAAAGATACTGGTTTCGCATTCTGCCCAAAATAAGGACGGCCGAGCAGTGATGGTAGTTTTTGAGCAAATCAATTAATTTTCGGGAAGGCCCACAACTGCTGTAACATAATATTGAATTTTACATTAACATACAACTTTGTGAAACTCTGAGTCTGACAGTTTTCACAAAGTTCTGTTTGCCAGAAACACACAGTTCAGAACTCTGATAATAAGGAAATGAAAACGAAGTAAGTAAATGTCTTATTTTCAATTAAATAATATTTAAAAAACTCTAATTTATTAGACCCTATAATCAGATATAATAGCTATGCCAAACACCTCCAACAGTGGTTTGCACTTTTAACCGTTGGTATGGTACCAGAGGTTAAAACGTTTTATAAATTCGATGTACGCCTGCAGTACCACTGGTTAACAACTGGTACCCCTTCCCCCATAAATAATATCTAACATCAACCCATGTGTACCGAGAACATACTTAAAAACAGGCCACTTATGAGTCAGATCAAATCTAATATAGTCTTTTCCATCGTCCACATATTCAATGGGAATATTGCACAGCAATTCGTAAAGATCAAAGTGGTGACGCTTCATCCATTCAGCTGCCAAGAATCCATCCGAAAAAAGAGTCTCTCCGCCTTCGCCTTCAAACTGCTTTACACCGTGAAGACATTGAATCTGAAGTACACACGAAGCTTCAAGGGAAAGGAGCATGAGATAACAAAGAGCTAACAAGTCGACTGATACGCCAATTAGTTAAGTCGTGTTTGAACTTGGATGTATATACAACCAAACCATTAGAGCTTTTTATTCCTGCTGGAGCAGGAATGTATAAAAAGGAAACTTGTATGTTCAGTGCACTGTGAGTCATTTCTCTATTCAGAAGCCCTATCTTCAACACAGGGCTAGCTTAGGTCAGATTTTTTTGCATTCGGATTATGCAAATTAGGTTTTGGAGCCTATTTAAGCGGCAGAACTGAGAGCCTTCGCGCAGTCTTCGGCTGTCAGCAATCTAGACGATTGCAGATTTTTGAGCACCAGTGTATAGCTTGGGAGCTACCATGGTGCATTAGGCAATTAGATAAGGTACTAGCTTGCGCTGGACATCACAAGTTCAGCCCAATCATGGCATGGCAAGCATAGGCCTGACTCCCTCATGACAATAAAGTTCATTAAGAATTGGGGGAAAATTAAGCAGCGGAATGAAAAGTAATAGAAATTTTGCGCACAAAAATTTTGTTTCCTTTCTTGAAAGAAAGGAAGGTTTTGGAAGAAAGGATGCAAGTTTATCAGCTGTACTGCTGAACCCGATGATGTTAACTAATTGTATTGTGCTATGCTGAGGAAAGTCTGGTCTGATAAGAAAGCAAAAACATTTAGTGAGATATTTCAAGTGATAACAGTAGTTCAACATCAAAAGAAATAAAGGTAATTCAAGTGAAATTGTAAACCAAACCTGCAACTTCCAACGCTTCAAAGATCTTCCGACAAAAACAATTCCGCAATTGAATAAAAACAGGTCTACAAAGGAATAATGCCCCTTTTGGGGCCTACTTGTTCATATTCAAACAACGCAAAAATTCCCTAGCCAAAATAAACCAACGGTTTTCACCTGAGGCGGATAAGCAAGATACGGCAGATCTGTATGAAAGCCCAAATCACCAGCTCGGTATGCAATATTTGTCGGCTTATCGCTTATTTTGACAGAGAAAAATTCGCTGAAACAAGAAATATTATTTCACTGACTCAGGAGACTTTCACAAATTCCAAAAGTTCGGTTGGACACGTGCAAAATATTTTCTACAAAAATATGCTAAACATAGAATTGGGTACGTGTTAAGTTTAGCGTGAAGTTACCTAATTGAAGCCCAAACTCCCCCTAAGTCCTGTACCACATAGCGACAAATTGGGGAGGATTAATTTGTGGTGGCGTCGGCTCAAAGACAACAAGCGCTTAGTTTCTACTGTCCCAGCTTAGAATGTGATAAGTGCCATGCTGGGACCTTACTACGTTCATATAATATGACACATATGACTATAATGAACTAACAAATAGTCACGTTAAACCCATCGATTTAAGTTTTAGTGCCTTAAATACATCCCAACGTTGCATAATGTTGCGCCATCTAAACTGGTTTGAACTAAGGAGTATGAGACGAAAGATTATGTATAGATTTTTATTATTCCGGCTAGAGCCGGAATACCTAATACGGGAACATAGCATGTTTTGTGTGCATTTCTGTACTGGGCTTGGAAAATGTCCTATGTTTAACGTGTGTCTAGCTATGTATAATTTTTTGCATTCAAAATATGCAAATTAGGTAACGAAAGTTAAGCTGTTGTTAGTTTGCAACAGTAACTGTTGTAGCCAGAGAAAATGAAATGAAATGGTGAAATGAGAACTGAACTGGCCCGGCCCGCATTCAATTTTTTCCTATCTCGGCCCTGCCCGGTCCGTTTCGTCTGCCGGCGGGCCTGACTGAACTCAAGTGAACTGCTCTACTGAACTCCCCTTTGAGAGCTCTTTAATCCAGTTGTATTCAATAACGAGCTGTTTCATTTACTCAGTTTTTAAAAATTTGAAGGATTTTGCCTCTTCGCATTTCTACGCTGCTAGGTCCTTAACAGATTCAGTAATGCCGAAGTTATCGTTGTTTCAGTAGCCGATTTTAATTTCAGATTCAGTCGTTGGACCAAAATACTTTCAGCCTAAGTTTAAGTTTAGTCGGCAATTCAAAATAATTTCAGTTTTAGTTAAAAAAAGTACGATTACCAGGCTTCAGAGTTCACATTAAGCATAATTTAACTATTATTCAAGCTGTCCTGCAGCAACATTAAAAATCCCTGCTTAAAACCTTCAAATTTCACGTCGCAAATTGAGATGAGCTAAAAAGCGGTTAGTAACAATGCAGTGACTTTTATTAGTTGTATATTTAGGACACGGAATGTTTTTTCATTGTTGCCTTAATCGGAAACAATTTTGTATAATTTCAGAACATTGACAAACTTTAGGATATGTTATGATGCTGATTTTAACGAACCCTAAACCAAATAACTGGTACTGCCACAGTAGTGTTGTTCATCGACTTTTACCAAGCCCAGTCACACTTCAATTTACCAATTTTCTGCTTGAATAGAAATAGTATTGGTAGTTGCAGTGCTGTAGTCAATCAAATACCAGTACCTAACCTTAACATATATAAACCAAGAAAATTTGCGCAAACAATTCTCGGTAGAGGAATCTTGCCCTTTTTGGGCACTACTTGTTCATACTAAGCCCTAGTAAAACAGATATTCCGAATAACCCACTTTCTGGCTTAAATATAAAATATGCAATATCATTTACTAGACAATAAAAATAAGATACCTGTACATACCCGTAGTGGGTAGTATAATGATAGCCTAAATGCTTTGCCAGACGCTGTAGTTCGCCAGGAGCTGCAGCAGCGCCCTTTATTCGCACTAATCCCAGACGACACAGTTCACTGAGACAATCATGCAGGTGTAGGGGATCTGTAAAAAGAGATTCGAAATTCCAAAGACGAGATTCCGTCCAAAATCGATCAGCATCCCAAAGTTCCAAATTGTCTAGAAGAACTTCGGGACGTTTTTCACGGATTTCAGGGTTGTCCAGATCATCTGAAAGCATGTTAGGATTTAAAAAAATAACGAAACAATTACAAAAGTTATCCAATTCAACAAAACCATGGAATGTGGTATTTTTTAGCCCAATACGTAGGAGACGAGAAGTCTTGGAAAGAAGTGAACCACTAAGTCGAAGGTACCGAATACTGGGGGACGAGGCTATTGTGGGTCACTTATGTAAGGCTTATCTGCGGTCTGACGGGACTTCTGCCAACAAACAAGTCCTACGGGACACCAGCAGTGTATTGCAGGGCTTGAGTTTATGTATGGTCCGGGCACTTCAGTGCCAACTAGAGACCATACTGTATGCATTTTTAAAATGCGGATATTCGATAATTCGCCTATTCGAGACTTAACTTCAAGTCAAGAAAAATTATGCTACCTTCAAAACACACAAAGAATGGTTTACTCGCGCCGACGGAGCGAAAATTTTGGTTTTTCCTGCTTTTCCTCCTTTCTGCATCTTAATTTTTCTGACCATCGAAACCTGACAGGGGGGGGGGCGCCCGCCCCTTCGCCCCCCCCTTGGGTGCGCCCCTGGTATATGGATACTTCTATCTGTACTTCCAAAAAAGCTAATAAACCCAGTCGGATACTTTGCGTTGTTCGGGAGAAGAACAGAAAATAAGAATGGGCGGGCAATTCTGGGAGGACAAACAAAGTCAAATAGTTAGAAAGCCTATTAATATAAAATAGATACAATTCTGTTTTGAGCCTGGAACTAGATTTCAGTAGAGTAAAGGGACTGAATGTGGGCCACCCTGCAAAGTGAATCACTAGAATTGTTGAGTATAGCAGGTCCGTTACATTACGTGAAAGAATTATGTTTATATTCGCGGAAAGCCTGAAACAGTCCCCGCCCATCCATAAAATAATTGGTTGATTTTGAGCCAGAAATAAGCTGATTGGCTATGGGTGGTTCACTTTGCATGTCTCCAAAAAGTGACCCACTTTCAGTCCCTTTACTATAGTAGTATAAAACACTATCTGATATCATGCAGTATAAATTGACATGCATGTCAAGATGTACTCACGAAGCCTCAACCAATCAGCAGTGTAGGTTGCAGATTTCTGACCTGGCCACACAATAAATACTTCGTTTGACCTGGAATCGATGCTCAGTGGTTTCACATTTAGATCCAGATCATTCATAACCATATGACGAGCCTTACAGATATCGGTCAGCTGATAGGTATGAGAGGCAGGGCAGTTGTCACGAAGCCAAACGTACGGAAATCGACTGATGCCGCCTAAAATAACAAAATCCAGCAAACAGCAAGTGCAAAAAATGGATGGGAAAAGTTTAAATCAGATTGCAGAACCGAATAAAAACATTGAACACTTGGAAACTCAAAAGATGTTTCCAAATTTCTCCTATCATAAAAAAGGCGATTTTGCATCGAAAGAAGGTTGTATCCACGGAAGAGGACTGCCTTCGGTGCAATAAATCTTTCGGTTCTCATCTATGCTATATTTGGCAGTGATCTGCTCTGCGTCCCTCTCTCTCACACGCACACACACACACACACACACACACACACACACACACACACACACACACTACACACAAACACACACACACACACACACACACACACACACTACACACACAACACACACACTACACATACGCAGACACACGAGCGCACACACGCGCACACACACATGCACTGCACGCACACACGCGCACACGCACACACATACACTACACACATACACTACACACACGCACACACGCGATTTATTTCGGAAAGTTCCTAAATTGATAAAGTCAAAAAAGCCATATATATATATATATATATATATATATATATATATATATATATATATATATATATATACATATATACATACATATGTATATATATACATATACATACATCTATATACTTATCCAAATTCGTTTACCATAATCCCAGGTGACCAGAAGCCAAGCTTTTTGATCATCTCGAGCAACTGATATAATGTCACCAGTCAGGACTGATCGCGCTGCAGCCGCAACAGAGGACAAAAGACGACGGCAGCTATGTATCATGTATATAATAAAACTCTGGAATACAGACGACAGAATTGGAGACAACAACTGTGAACACCAACAAAGCCGACAACGCTTCAACAAGTATAAAGACTTCGGTAATTACGTATTAAACAGAATACTTTCGCGATGCCACCTTACTTACCACGTTACTTCGTGCTAAAGCTCATTCATACTGTTACTTGGGTCAAACTAAAACTCGCTCTAGCTCACACAAACTGCTTCCCCGAGACTTTCTCTAAGATGCTAAAATACTAAATAATCAGGAGCTTCAACTGAGTATAAAGCATGGATATATTTAGAAAATTTGCAATTTTTGTCCTTGGGTGTCGTGTCCGGCATGGTTCCGAAGCAGATCTATCCCAAAACAGCAACTAGCAACTCTCCTATTCTAGTGAAATATAAAATACACTTTGTCCACGTTTTTGACCACCAACACAAATTTTGTTTCAATATATATCAAATTGCGGCTGAGTAGTAGTACAGTAGTAAATGTAGTAACAGTAGTAAATGTGAAATTTTTCGAGTAGTTGTAAACAGTATAAATGTGAAATTTTTTGAAATACGAAGATTTTTGAGAAAACCGGATTTCTACCAACAGTGTGAACAACTTAAACAAAAGCGCAAGCAGCGGTTGATCGTAAGCAAACTAAAGCTCCGAAGGTATATAATACGGTATATATCCCATACATTTGTTGGGGTGATTTCAGCCAAAACCGACTTACTCTAACTTTGAAAATTCGTTGATAATCTCTGGCTTGACCGAAAATAACCTCTTAAAGATATTTGCATGGGGCCTAGTCAAGATCAGATCTAGCTAAAGCACATTTTGATCTTACACAGTGCTCAAACTTTCCTGTTTTCAACTTCCTGTATTTAACTCAGTAAATGTCATTTTTGGAGGGCTATTGTGAATGCGCGAAAAAGTTTTGAAGCAATCGAACTTGTCTCGTATTTGGCGGATGGATGAGGCCAACAAAATATGCGAAAATAACAGAAATCGGGGGCAGTCTGAATCACAAAACCAAAACCCCATATGAATTTTACCCAATCTGTAGCCGCCCTACATTCATGACTATAAACCCATCAATGTGCAATGAAATATAAAGACTTCTAGTCCTTCCAACTGTCACTGGTGCAATTGTAGTTCTACTGAACTTTCGCACAAACGCACTGCCATGCCAAGTAGGTTAAAGTCCAAACGCTGCAGTCTGTTAACAACTATCCCAGTAGATACATTTCCAAGACAAACTTTGAACTTAGGCTAAAGTCCATACTCCATAGTTTAGAATCTCAAAATTGGTATGTATTTTGTGCAAAAAAGATATCGGTTACGTAAACATACATAAATAGTCGCAAACTTTCACGCTAAGATTACTACACCCCATTAAATCTACTGCAACTGCCATGCCGGAAAAAGGAAGACAATTTAACAATGGCAGCAAAACAAAAGGGCAAGTTCAAACGAGCTTTTCTATAGCCACTGGCTTCAGCAGAATCATCAGATTAAATCAAATTATAAATAGTTAAGGTGGTGATTCCTCTTTGGCACACATTAACAACATAGAACCCAAGTCAAGTTTGATGAAACCTTCTAAAATGCCTCGTTTTGGCATTCTAACATCATCCACGAAATCCCACTGCAAAAACTCGACATTTTCACTCTGGTCAGATTTTACCAATTTCTGAAACTTACCGTTGCCTTGGTTATATTTATTTCAAAGATCTCTTCGAGTTTTACACTTTTGCTTTTGGAAGCATCTTTCCAGCTTTTCTCTATCGACAGACTGGCATTTTGTTAGTGGGGGGGGGGGGGGGTGGGGCCACCCCACTTTTCGGTTCCCCTCTCCACTTTTCGGTGCCCCCCCACTTTTTGGCAAGCCCCCACCCACTTTTTAGGGGGTCGCCCAAGTGTCTAAAAATTAGGTTTTTGAGGTCAAATTTTCAAAAATTTTCTCAATTTGCAGGATAAACATTTGCACATCAGCCAGATGTACCGGTGTGGTAACCTCACTGAGGCGGTACTGACCTGTCCTGGAAATAAGCTCGGGGCACAAGAAAACCCCTATGGACAAAGTTTTGAGAGGATATGCACAGTCCTATGTGTTCCTAAAAGTTGATGTCGACTAGACCTCCAGACGGCAAAGTGGAACTAACCCAGTAAGATTGGTAGGTCGGACGGTAAATCGGATACCGAGAATGAGCTGGGCATACCAGGAAACCTCTACAGATAAAGTTTTCAGAGGCGAGCCTACCAGTGATGGAACCGGGTCACTTAGGCTTGACTCGGTGATCCGGTTGAGCCCTGACCCGGTGACCCGGTTTTCCAGAAAATTAAAAAAACTGCCAAAAAATTTTCGATTTTGCCTAAGAACGCTAAATTTTTGGCTTCCATGACCATGTTCCATCACCATTCACCACCCCTAGAAGAATAGTTATGACATTGACACACATACTATGTTTGCTCTAGGTTTTTCAAAAAGTATTTAATAGTAGCAGGTGTAACATTTTCTAAATTTATGCAGAAATGAGTTGGCAAGACCAATAATTTGTCCGAAATTGTGCGAAATTTTGCAGGGTCTAATATGAGTACTTGTTTAAACACACGGAGTATATACTTTAAAAATTTGATTTTTATTAAGTATCACCCGATTGCACCAAATGTGTTTAAAATCTAATTAGCTAAATTCGATTTTAAACAGATCTTAAATATATTTAAGTGAACAGAGCATTGCACCAACTTAAATACATTTAAAATCTGTTTAAAATCTGATTACCTATTGAAAGTTAATTAGATTTTAAACATGCCTCATACCATGTTTAAAATCTGTTTAACGTGAAAATCTAGTATAAAAGACTAATTTATTTATTGTACAAAATATCTGTAAACCAATTTGTAAACCAAACTCTGAAAAGAAAATAAATATATACCGTTGTCCAAATGCAGTCCAAGAAGGAAGCAGGGCCAGAGAAGGGAGTAAAGTTTCGCGAATATAAAACTTAACCGAGCAATTGTTACGGTTTCAATACTTCAGCAGACAAAATACAGTACAGACGCCAAGCGCTACTGATCAGGAGCAGGAGAAATACGAAAAAAACAAGCCCCTCTAACTTGGTGAACCCAAATTTATATTCTGTTTTCGTGGGTTGGTCCCGTTTAAGAGAACATTGGCTCATTAATAATTTCTTTGTAACGCGGCATCCCTACGAAGTTTGTTTCTGGAGTAAATCAATCACAGTTTTAAACTTTCGGTAGTTGAAGCCCTCTTTTCAATATGTGAACCTTGAAATCTTTCAAATATTTAAAAACTAGACTCAAATCTTGCCATCTTGACAAATATTCAGAACTCCGAAAAATATTGACCGTTTA
>JASAND010018228.1:0-17993 GCA_030248195.1 Trissonchulus latispiculum
AATTAATCAGCCAAAACTGTTGTGTTTGACGGACTGTTTCCAAATTTCATAAACATAATTTCTTCCAACATGTAGGAAATGCACCCAAACCACACTCAGGGAAGAATATTTTTAAAGTGACTCCAATATTACTTCCCCCCTGAAATCTCATCTCCCGGGAAGTCCCTCTCTTCCGGATTTTTTGGATGACTAAATTCCGGCCAAAAGTGTACACGTTCTGAAATTTGGGATTTTTTCGTAGGAATGTCCATTGTAAGCCTAAGACCTAAGTTCCGATATTTTGAGAACTTTGCGTCATGCAGACTATGTATACATGCCAAAGACAACAGTATTTTTTGGCTTTTCCTTTGCAAAAAACCCTCCGGGAAGACACCACCACCCTCGCCACCGCTCGGCTAGCGAAAGATTGGTGTATAAAGGTAGGGACTGGCTTATTTTTACTGGGAAATGGGGTGAGGACCTCCCCCCATAACCCAAGAACTTGCCAAACTTTCACCATTTTTACCCTAAATTGTCAAAAAATTTTCCGACTTCGCCAGAATTTCAACTCCTTTTCGCTATTTTAGCCTAAAAATACCCAAAACTAGTCATTTTCAGCGATTTTTGGCAGTTCTAACACAAAAAAAACGTAAAAATTTGCAAAATTTTTGAAAAAATATGCCCCACATTTTTGGTGGCCTCCCATCGATGGGGAGAGGGGGGGGCAACGTTGAGTGAGCCCCCCATATCGGCCCCCGCCATTGGCCTAAAAATAAGCCAGAGGGAGGGGCCTGAGCCTGAGCCTACCGTTGGCATAGTGCTGAGCCCAGTGTCTGGCCGTCTGGAGGAAGAGGGAGGGCTGGTGCTTGTGCTGGTGGGCGACGACGGCGTCCTGGGGGTCGTCCGGCTCCGGGGAACAGAGGAGCGCCTGCAGGGACAGGAACACCGTACGGAGGGTCATCGACGCCGCCCTACAACCACAAACCACACACATATATACCCAATATATGAGGATAATAATAATAATAATAATAATAATAATTCTGTATGGCAACTACTAGTCAAAAGGGGACACTAATAAGCTCTAAAACAGATGAAGGCTGGGCCAGCGTATTGGTTTCGTTAGCAAAAGCTAGCACGGGAGAATACACACAGTATATATCCACGTGGTGCAATGGTTCAATCGCAATATGGTATATTATGTGTTCTAGACAGAAATTCAGCAACCGTCAAGCAGCCAACACTGGCATAAGGTTAATGTAACAACGAAAATTCGTCTGAACTTGTGCCACGGTCTGTAATCTATCCGTAAATTTAGTCTGAGCCAAATATTGGAATTATCAGCTTAGCCTTTACGAGTAACCGCGAAACTTGTTAAAAATATAACATATTGTATAACCAACAGGACCCATCGGCTAATGTTTGTAAAATTATATACACTTTTCTGCTGAATTTGGAACTGAGAGCAGGGGGGGGGGTCAAAATACCGAGAGGGACAAGTCATGCGCCAGAAAAATAATTTCAGGGAGAATTATTGTAGATGTTTCGACGTTTCACTTTCGAATATCTAAACTCTCAACTCAAATTAACACATATAAATACTGAAAATCATACTTACCACTGATCCTTCAGTATATCCAAGCATATTGCACCGGTAGCAGAACTGATGTTGGGATGCCAAATTTTTGTTACAAACTTAATCTGAAATACGAAAAAATCTCTATTTTTCTATTACAATAAATTCATAAACGAGAAGCGAGATAATGCCAAGCCAATACCCGAAATAGTGTCGATTTGTAGAAACTGGTAACTGGAGTGGAGTAGCCTCGATACAATATCACTTATCAGGGCAACCCTAATCAAACCCAGAGCAGCAACAGGACATCAACGGCGTTAATTTGATTTGAAATTTTGATATGGTGGTAGTGATGGGCACCGGATATATGCATTGTTTTATATCCGGATATCCGCCTATTTAACGGATATCCGTACAAATAACAAAAATACTCCGCACAAAAGGGATAATGTGTGTTGAGCCTATGTCTATCCTTTAAATTCCGATTGAGAAAGTAAAGACATAAATTCAACACAGCAAGTTTTGGTATATACGTATGTTCTATGTCGAAAGTTGTTCAGTTCGCTTCGGGTTTTCATTTGACACCAAATTCGACCGCTTTTGAAAAAATTTTGTTTTTGACCCACAATCGCCTAAGTCCCTACCCCACCCCACCACAACACTATACAGCCAGTTTGGATATGCAGTTCTATGACGAAAGGTGCTCAGCTCACTTAGGGCTTTCATTTTTGACCACTTTTGAAAAATTTTATTTTTGACCACTTGACCCCCCACCCGACTGACCCTTCAAACGGCAAAGTGGAACCAGCTCAGCAAAATAGGTACATCGGACGGCAAAAAAGAATAGCGGAAATGCGCTCGGGGCACCAGAAAACACCCTATGGAGTATAGACAAATAGCCTGGCCAAATAGACCCTATAGCCCTTTAGGTTGGCCCACCGCTGCAGTTCACGTGAAACATGTTTTAACCCATTTGATTCAGTTCTAGGCAAGCCGTCTGGAACTGATACGAAGTGGAAGCGAACGATATTATATATATTATTTATTCTGGATTAATATCATTCTATTTGCTGGATTATTTCTGGACCATGGTCAATCCTGTCAATCCTGATAATCGCCCTCTTCGAGGTTCGACCTCATCCGACGTTACTGATTCCTGCTCAATGTGCTGCTATGTGATTGGATCTAGAGACTATACAGTTACTTGTCCGCTTTGCCCAGCTAAATTCCACGCAGCCTGTGTTGGAATTGACAATACCTTGTATCAGAAACTAGATAAATTGGGTGCCTTACGCTATGTTGCTGCAGTCTGTGAGAAGTGCCGTGAACTCCCCAATCGTCTGAGCCTGGTGGAACAGAGACTGTCAGCTCTTGAAAGTGCTAATCCGAGAGGGACTGACGCTCCGGATAATGGTATTGGCAATGGTTTGTCTACTCCAACTGATTCTCGGATTTTGGCACTTGAAAGTGCCTTGGAATCTGTCCTCAAACGGGTTGAACGTTTGGAGGCTCGGACCGCTGCAATTGTTCCGGACTTGAGAAAAGAAATCGAGGAAGTTGTGACCAAGGATGAAAAGAAAAATAGACTTGTTCTGTTTAGTCTACCTGAACCTACCGGTGACAAAGGGACTGAGCTTGGAATTGAGGATACGAGAGCCGCTGATCGGGCGGACATCTTGGAAATGGCTGCTGATCTGGGTATACCCGGAGACGAAATTGTTGACGTGTTTCGTGATGGAGTCAGAAAGAAAGCTGCTAAGAAGCCTCGAATAATCAAAATCGCCTTCCGGCATCAGGAAGCACGAATGACCTTTTTGTATGGTTGCTCTGGTTTACAAGGAAAAAAGCCTGGCTGGAAGTCAATTTGGACGCGTCCCGATCTAACTGAGCGGGAACGAGATGCTGATCTTCATCTGCGCAAACAGCTTGAAGAATACCGAAGTAAGGAGGATCACAATCCAAACGTAGTAATTCGAAATGGTAAATTTTTTGATAAGGTTAAGAAAGTTGTTGTGAATCTGGCTGCCTAGGATCTGTCACCCTCGGAGAAAAACCATTCTCGATTGCCGACTTGTTGGCTTACAAACGCTACATCCTTACGTAACAAAATTGCAGAATTGAGACTACGTGTATTTGAAGCGGAATTAAAACCTGTTTGTATTTTTGTTACTGAAACGTGGTTTTCTGTAGGTGAAGATGACGGATCATGGGCAATTCAGGGTTATTTATTATATAGAAGGGATCGTACTGGTCATGGAGGCGGGGTTGCCGTATACGTAAAATCAAGTATTAGACACTCTTTTTTACAGGATATTTCAAGTGTAAATTGTGAAAGCCTGTGGATCGAGGTAACTTTAAGAACAGAAACTTATCGTTTTGGACTTTTTTATCATTCTCCTACTCCTGGTATGTCTAATATTGAAAATGTTCTGCGTAATATGACCTCTGGTATTACTGGTAGTAGAAATGTAATTGTTCTTGGTGATTTCAATGTGCCGAATATTAACTGGACGGTTCCAATTTCTCACGGAGGTGACGCACAAACGTTTTTGGATTTTTGTTTAGATAACAGTCTAAAACAATTTGTTAAAGAACCAACTTCGGTTATTGCACCGTTTAATATTCTAGACCTGATTTTAGGAAATTCACCTTATTGTATTAGAGATATTACCGTAAACCCACCCTTGGGTTGTAGTACACATAACGTTTTGGAATTTATGTTGAATCAAATTGATGATGTTGATGAGCATGTAAGTATGTATACTTATGATTTCACTAGGGCACGATATAGAGACATTGCTGTATTTCTACAGTCAATAGACTGGCATTTTTTGTTCGGTTTATGTAACACTATTGATGACTTGTGGGAAGTATTTGAAAATGTTTTGAAGGAGGCAATGAGGCTTTTCGTGCCTTATCGTGCTTTTAAGAAAAAATTTGCATTTCCAATATCTAGAAAAACGAAACGTCTCTTAAACAAAAAGAGAAGGAGCTGGGCAAAGTTTAAACGATCTAGACTTGCTGAGGATCTGGCGACTCACAAGCTAGATAACAAAGCACTTTCGAAAGAGATTCATTCCGACCAAGTCAAATTTGAAAATGGTTTGGCAAATAGACAGAACTTAAAACAATTTTATTCTTATGTCAAAAGTACTTTAAATGGACGTGATGAAATTATTATGCTAAAAACACCAGAAAATGTTGTTTTGGGTGATCCTTGTGAAAAGGCTAACTATCTGAACCAAACTTTTGTATCTGTATTTGTGGATGATGATAATGTAAATGTTCCATTCAATATGAGGACTGATAATGTAATGGAAGATGTATTGTTTGATGAAGAAACTGTACTTTCTGCCCTTAAACGACTACCGCTGAAGAAATCTAGTGGTCCCGACGACATACCACCTATTTTTCTTAAAAAAGTAGCACATGAAATTGCATCTCCTTTATCTCAAATTTTTACTAAATCATATACTACCGGTCTCATTCCAAAAAAGTGGAAAGCTGCAAATGTGTGCCCAGTTTTTAAAAAGGGCAACAGAAGTGATCCGAAAAATTATCGTCCGATAAGCTTAACAGTGGTGTGCTGCAGAGTAATGGAGGGGATAATAAAAAGTCAGATGATGAATCATTTAGAAACACAAAATCTCATATCTTCTGTACAACATGGATTTCGAGCTAAAAAATCTACAGTTTCTCAGATGTTAATAGCTTTGACTGAAATATCACAAATATTGGATAAAGGCAACTGCGTCGATATAGTCTACATAGATTTGGCTCGTGCGTTTGATACAGTTTGCCATTCGAAATTAATTAAAAAATTAAAATGTTATGGTTTCCCAACCAAAGTTGTGAATTGGATCAGTCAACTTTTGTCTAATAGAAAACAACGCGTGAAATTAGCTTCTTCGTACTCAAATTGGGAAGACGTTAAAAGTGGGGTTCCACAGGGTTCTGTTCTAGGCCCATTGTTGTTTTTAATATTCATTAACGATTTGCCTAACTGCATCAATAATTCTAGTATAAAATTATTTGCAGATGACGCAAAACTTTATAAGGGAATAAGCAACGTCCAGGATCAGATGCAGATGCAATCTGACTTAGATAGTGTTGTGAGATGGTGTTTGCAATGGCAGTTATCGATATCTGTGACTAAGTGTTCTGTGCTTCGTGTTTTTCCTCACGGTGTTCGTAAGGATAGCTTTTATTTACCTCATGGTTACGTGTTGAATGGAGCTGAGCTCCCTTTTGCGAATAGTGTTACTGATTTAGGTGTTGTGATGGATGAACGTTTAGATTTTTTCCACCATGTTGCTAAGACAAGATCTAAAGCTGCAAAAAGAGCTGGTTTAATTTTCCGTGTTTTTCGATGTAGAAACAGGGAATTTCTGAAGAAGATGTTTGTTGTGTATGTAAGACCTATCGTAGAATATGCAACTGAAGTTTGGAGTCCGCGTTTCTTGCGTGAAATTAAAGCCATTGAAAGTGTTCAACGGTCTTTTACTAAAAGAATTAGTGGGTTGTCCAGTTTATCATACAACGATCGTTTGAGTATATTAGGTTTAGAACGTTTAGAACTAAGACGAATTGTTACTGACATGTGTAGTTTGTACAAGATTGTTCATAACTTGATTGATGTACCTTTTCATTCTATGTTCAATTATGCGAATGATATTGGCGCCCGGAGGCATTTCTTGACGTTGCAGCCTTCCGGTTTTAACAGATTACATACAAAGTACTTTTTTCACCATAGGGTTTGTGAAATATGGAATGAATTGCCTGTTGATGTTGTAAGCGCTGGTTCTGTTCATATCTTTAAGCGCAAGCTCGATTCAAACAAAGACTTGCTTACGAGGTTTCTTCGAGGGTGATGTGTATTATTTCCAGCAAAAAACTGATTTTCAATTTCTCAAACGTACTAATATACATGTTCGTACTAACAGGGTTAAAATACTAGTTTTATTTTTAAGTCTAAATTGAGCAGGGTGTAAGTAAGGGGTACATTAGGCACCCATATACACCCTAAACCGCCTTTACCACAGTTTTTTCTGTATTTCTTGTGTGTACGTAGCCGGTATATATATATTGTATTGTATGAGTATTCGAGTATGTCGTATTGTTGCTGTAGGGACCCAAAAGTGGAATTGTATGCTGTGCCCCATTTAGGAGTATAATGTATGTTTTTTACGATCAATATAACCCCCAGGGAGGGGAATGAAATGAACTGGTATGCTGCAGACTCCCCGCTCAAGTTGGGTCCCACGAATATCTGACTATTCGTTTTTTTGTCTTGCCTCTTAAAAAGTTGCATATACGTAAGCCTTTATGCAGGTTTTCACCTTCTAGCATCAGGTATTCGTAGCTTGTGCGGTCTAGATCCCACCAAGGTAGTTATGGGTAGGTAGGTGAGATGCAGCATACCGGACGCAAGGGGAAAACTTTTGCTCCAGAAAAACTGTTAGTTTTTCTGAAAATTTTGATTTTCTAAGTACTTATATATAACTCTTAGTTATATATATAATTTGAGTTTCTGACTATAATTAAATGGGTATATATATGTATATATATATACTCTACATACGTATATACTTTACATGCAGAAAAATGTCGTCTTACTGTGAAGTTTCTAACTACTTATGCATGTAGACCATTCATTGAAAATTTGAAAATATAAAGTCAAAATTGATAATATATATATAGATTTATATACTTTTGTTTTTTGCTTACTGCTGTTCTTAAAATTTTACCAAAGATGAAATTAATTTCCATTGCTAACAATGTCTACCATAGGATAAGGAAATGCTTTTAGCTGCATAAATTATATATATACTTCAATCAAAAGTTGTAGACTGCACTTGTCCGAGGGGCAATGAGTAGTTATGTGTCTTGCGTAAGAGTGAACTGTATTTAAGTATTATAGAAAATAAGTATATACGTATATATACCTTTTTTGACATTAATTTCGATATATTGTTGCTGTGAGTAGTAGGGACTAGGGGCGGACAGGTGCGGTCTACGAGGTGGGTCCACAGTGCTGATTGCAAACATAGTATACGTATACCTGTTTACGTATAATGTGTAGAAATGTTTGCGTACTGTGGGGCGGTTGTTCATTTCATTCCATTCCATTCATTCCATTCCATGTACAATATATACATTATGTACATGTACAATACAACCATCAAATACGAGAAACCGGAAAAAACATCGCCGCCATAACCGGTCCGGGGTGCAACTTTTTAATGGTAAGTGATACGGGGCTGAAACTTCCCAAACATACTAAACTCTATGTGCTCTACAATTTGCGCATGAAATCTGCATTCTGCGCAGCATATTTTACACTGTCTCCAGCCAGTTTTCACACATAATGGGGTCGCTTCCGCGATCCCTATGATACCCGGTTATTCCATTATATATATGTACTAATGTGGAGTATATGAATCTTCTTCTTCTTGTATATCATAGGGGTCGCGGCAGCGACCCCTAAAATGTGGGAAAAGTGGCTGGAGACAGTGTAAAATAAGCTGCGCAAAATCCTGCGCAGATTTCATGCGAAAGTTGTAGAGCACATCAGTTTAGTATGTCTGGAAAGTTTCAGCCCCGTACCTCTTACCGTTAAAAAGTTGCACCCCGGACCGGTTGACTATTTGACTATTTGACGGTTGTATTGTACATAATGTTCGCCGCTTTCACGTGATCTGCAGTGGTGGGCCCAACCTAAAGTGCAACAGGGTCTAGTAGTACCCTCTAAAGAATTTAAGAATCGCAACTTTCTTGCGACGCAGCTGCGCCACAGCGCCGCAGTGGCGCCGCAAAGTCGGCTCAGAGCGAAAAGTGGCCATTTTTGTGGTCGTCTCTCAGGTCGAACGTTACGAGCTGGAGCTGATTTCTTTTTATATTCAGAAATTACATATATATACGGTACATTTCACCGAAAGAATGACCGTTGGCGAAATTGACAAATTGGCGAAATGTCAAGAAAAAATTGCAATTTTAGTAAATTTAGCTACATTTGAGGACCTTAAGTTTGTTCATATTTTGTAACTAAATTTAAATAAGCTCATTAAACAACTTGTTCTCGAAAATTGCCTTTGAAAACTGAAAAAAATTCAAAATTGCCAAAAAGTTGAAAAAGTGGCGAAAAAATTCGGCGAGAGTTAATTTCGCGATCGGGTTGGTTCATGGGCTTAGTCTGCAAAATATGCTCAAGCTTAAGGTCCTCAAATGTAGCTAAATTTGCTAAAATTGCAATTTTTTCTTGAAATTTCGCCAATTCGTCAATTTCGCCAACGGTCATTCTTTCGGTGAAATGTACCGTATATATATATATATATATATTGAACTAACTAACGGCCCAGGTTGCGTTTCTCTATCACTTCCCTAGCGACCACAGTGGCCCGTCAAAAATGGCGAAAATTCGAAAAATGAAAAATCGAAAATCTATTCAACTTTGAAACTCAAATCTTCCATACCATGGTTTCCTGGCACGGAGAATCGATTCCCGCAGTCAGTTTTACCGTCAGACCCACCCATCTTGCTGGGCTGGTTCCACTTTGCCGTTGGGAGGGCTGGGCTTTTTTTACTGGGGGGGGGGTGGTGTGGGGCGCCCCCCCCACTTTGTGGGTTCCCCCCCCCCACTCGGCCCCACCCCCACTTTTTTGGGCTTCCCCCCACTCACCATAAGGTGCCCAGAAAATGCCAAATTTTAAGGATTTTTGATCAAAATTTTTCCGGCTTCGCCGGAATTTTTTGGTCAAAAATCGTCTATTTTGGTACTCAAACTCGATTTTTGAGGACTTTTAGCATAGTTATAGCAGTATATGTAGAAAACAGGCTATTTTACTGCATTTTTAGCGATTTTAGACCACTTGGGATCCCCCCCCCTTTTGAGTTCCCCCCCAATAGTGGGGGGGGGCTCCCCCCCACTCTCCCCACCCCCACTTTTTTCGCCTAGAAAAAGCCCAGGAGGGTCAAGTCAGAAACCGCTTCCTGGAGATCCATCGTAGGCATTACCTGGCATCTCAAAATTGTCTATAGGGGTTTCTGGCGTGCCCAGCTCATTCCCGATATCCGTTTTGCCGTCCGACGCATATACCTATTTTGCTGGGCTGGTTATAATTTGCCGTCGGGAGGGTCAAGTCGGAAACCACTTCCTGGAGGTCCATAGTAGGCTTTACCTGGCCTCTCAAAACTTTGTCCATAGGGGTTTTCTGGTGCCCCCAGCGCATTCCCGCTATTATTTTTGCCGTCCGATGTGCCTATTCTGCTGGGCTGGTTCCACTTTGCCGTTCGAAGGGTCTGTCGGGTGGGGGATCAAGTGGTCCAAAATAAAGTTTTTCAAAAGTGGTCAGATTTGGTGTCAAATGAAAGCCCTAAGTGAGCTGAGCAACTTTTGTCATACAACTGCGTGCCCAAAGTGGCTGTAGAGTGCTGTGTGGTGGGGTCGGGTGGGGACTTAACGATTTTGGGTTAAAAATAAGTTTTTTCAAAAGCTGTCAAATGAAATCCCGAAGCGAACTGAACGACTTTCGCCATAGAACCACACACCAAAACTTGCTGTGTCGGGTTTATGTCTTTACATTCTCAACCGGCATTTAAAGGATAGACATATGTAGACCGAACACACATATTATCTCCTTTTGCGCGGAGCATTTTTGTTACTTGTACATATATAAAACTTAAAATTCTCATTTAGATTTGAAAGTAGTTCTGCAAATGATCACAAATGTACTTTGAGTTCATTTGCACCAAATCGTGAATACATCGGTTAAGTTGCGCGAAAGTTACGCACAGCTGCGCCTGCGCGACGGCCTCAGTATCACCAAACTTTAAGTGCATTGTTGCGGCGAATACGTATTTATATACCTTGGGCGGATGAAATGGATAAGTCTGGGGTATTTCCACATCAAGGATGAAAACGCCTCCCTCGTAGGGGGTATCTGGAGGACCGGTGATTTCACCACGCAAGTTGTAGAAGCTGTCATTCACAAGTTCCACCTTAATACCACTAAAGCTGTCCTAAAATACGTACACATATCGTACAAACTTATGCACGCATATGAGCATATAATCGAAATATCAAGGAAAAAGCAATTGTATATATTATAAGGTGGTGATTCCTTCTGGAGACATCAACTTTGAACTCTTATTACTCATTCATTCCTAGGAGTTAAGAAGCCATTTTTATACTAATACTAACAAGAACCAAAAATGCTCCTTCGTCGCATGTAAAATACATATGAGTACTCTCAGGCAGGTTGTACAAACACGGAAACTAGCCTGTAAAATGCATATGAGTGGCGTTGAGGTTGTAAATAAAGGGAAAACAGTTTGCAACGCTTTAACATATGAGCCTGTCCTACAACGAGGCTCATATTGGCGTACGTATGTCATAATATAATTTGTCGATATTTGACCTTCATATAAATAGCACGTAAAGCTTTTCATTACAAAATTGTCCTTCACACACCTTGTCGCTGAGACACTGTGCATACGCATTATACGGCATGCCACTCTGCGCTCTGACTCAGAGCCATGTGGGGAAAGCATTACGTATATATGTGAGAGTAGTGTGTCATAGTTTTCCGAGAATACAGTAGGTGTATATACTATAGTGCTTCGGGAAATAGTAGGTGCCACGGTGTTTCGGGAAACATCAGCTTGCTTGTACAGTTAAACTTGAGGTGTCGCAGTTCACTTCGTTCTGTCCATTTCTTTCAAGCCACAATGTTAACATGTTATGTCTATTCATTCGTTTTTTCTTTAATATGATGACCTGATGATCTTTAAGAAGGCTACTGTGACGCCAATATGAGCCTCGTTGTAGGACAGGCTCATATGTTAAGCCGTTGCAACTTGTTTTCCTTAATTTACAACCTCAACGCCACTCATATGCATTTTACAGGCTAGTTTCCGTGTTTGTACAACCTGCCTGAGAGTACTCATATGTATTTTACATGCGACGAAGGAGCATTTTTGGTTCTTGTTTTCCATTCTTTTACATATGTATGCGCAAAAAAGAACCAACATAATATATTTCCGAACACGATCCGCAAGCAGATACTATTTTGACCACTTTTGGAAAATTTCATATTTGACCCAAAATCGCTTACGTCCCCACCCGACCCCACCACCGCACTGTACAGCCACTTTGAGCATGCAATTCTATGACAAAAGTTGCTCAGCTCACTTACGGCTTTCATTTGGTACCAAATTTGACCACTTTTGAAACATTTCATTTTTGACCGAAAATCGCCTAAGTCCCCGCCCCACCCCACCGCAGCACTCTACAGGCACTTTGAGCATGCAATTCTATGACGAAAGTTGCTCACCTCACTTAGGGCTTTCATTTGGTACCAAATTTGACCACTGTTGAAACATTTCATTTTTGACCACCTGACCCCTTACCGACCTGACCCCTCTGACGGTCAAGTGGAGCTAGCCCAGCAAAATGGGTGCGTTGCACAGCAAAACGGACACCGGAAATGAGCTGGACGCACCAGAAAACCCATATAGACAAAGTTTTGAGAGGCCAAGTAGAGCCTAGTATGGACCTCCAGGAAACGGTTGCCGACATGACCCTCCAGACGACAAAGTGGAACCAGCCCAGCAAGATGGATGAGTCGGTCGGCAAAACGGACACCGGATATGAGCTGGGCGCACCAGAAAACCCATATAGAGAAAGTTTTGAGAGGCCAAGTAGAGCCTAGTATGGACCTCCAGGAAACGGTTGCCGACATGACCCTCCAGACGGCAAAGTGGAACCAGCCCAGCAACTTGGGTCAGTCGGGCAGAAAAACTGATAGTGGGAATCGATTCTCCGTCCGCAGAAACCTTTGTGTGCAAGATTTGAGGCTTCCAGGTCGCAAAATAAGCGAAGAAACTAAGTTCAAAGTTGGACCCAAAATTCACCAACTTTGGCAGGCCAGTACCCAAAAATTACGCTCAGGACCGGAAAATCATACAGCAATTGAACGACCCTGATATGTGTCCTATTCAGCCATATAGGCAGTATTGCCCCATATATAGCCCAGTCTGACTTATTACGGCGCCTTTGAAGCATACTTTATGGCCATTTTAACGTTTTGGCCGACTTTGGCCCCCCGCCAAAAATTTTTTCCGGCTCTGGGAGGCATAAAAACTAGCCTATCGGCTTATTTTTGTTGAGTACTCCAAGAATATATATGGTTTTCATAGGCAAAAATTTTTCTATCTGTTGTTATTAAAGCTACAAAACCCCCTTACCAGACGTCAAAGCGGAGAACCGGAAAAAAAACTCTCGTAAGCGATTTTTGGCGCAACTTTTTAACGGAAAGTGGTACGGGGATGAAACTTCGCACGCATACTAAACTCGACATGTACAATTTTTTGCGCACATAATCTGCGCAGGATCTGCGCAGGAATCTGCGCAGCTTCTGCGCAGCCTTGTTTTACACGGTCATTCGACCATTTTCACTCATATTATAGGGGTCGCTACCGCGACCCCTATGATAAAGTAAAATATACTATACTAATAAAGATTCCCTCTTTCTAATGAACACAATGAAACTAACTTTAGTTTGCGGAAATTATTTTACTCCATTTTCAAAATATATAATTTAATTTTCCAGATTTTTTGGGGACTAAAATAAATTTTTTCGTGATACATCGGCTACATCATCCGATTCTACTATCAAATACCTGGGGTAAAAAAAGTAAAAGTTTACCCCAGGACCAGGAGATATCTCCGTCCTGCCACAGGACATGGGGTGCCGGTGCTCATCCCCGGATTCTCCGCCGTAGAGCCAGGAGTGTCACTTCAAACGATGACTGCATCCGTGGAAGGGGGCCGGTCCTTCTGCACAGACCCCTGTTATCTTCCCACCGTAGTGCACCATTTACCACCCACCCCATTTACCGACCAGTTAAGCATGAAAGCTGGGTTGGCTAGAGTCGAGAAAGCTTTGCAGCCTCCGGGGATCAAACCACCGACCGACCTGGGGCCTCTTTTTTAAGTATCATGAAATCGCTAAAATGTATAGCGCGGCGGGAAAAAAACCCAAATTTTCGAATTTTGGCTCTAACTTTTTTATTAAGCGACAAATCGAAAATCTAACGATAACTGCCATGAGGCCTTGCGAAGAGCTTCCAAATGAGCCATAAAACGTCTCTCTATCACTTACGGTTGGTGAGAAATTTTCGACCAAACCGATGGGAAAAACCCAGTGCGGGGAAATAACCCATCCGCGGGAAAAAAACCCAGCCGACTTTTTTGCTGCAAGCATACCAGAACGGTTTTGACTATACCATTCGAAAGAGCGGGTCATTTTTAGTACATCTGAATCATAAAATATCAATATTTTTGCAAAAAATCATGTAAAATTGACTTTTCAAAATTTCGTATGTTTATAACACGTATATAAACATAGACAAATTTTGGAAATTTTTGAAATTTGCTTAATTTCTGCAGTTTAAGCATCCTATCACACAGAAAACGTGTTTTTATTGCATTTAAAGCCAAACCCGACCCATTTTAGTGAAAAATTAGCGGTTTTTGGCAAAATTTGAAAATTTGGCTTGAAATGGCACCATCTCAGATTTTGGCCACCTGGACCTCACATAGAATGTCGAACCTAGGTAAAATCTATACCAAATTAATCAGGAGACTCCACTGAGCTAAGAAACGCATGAATTTTTCCTTTGCTGCTAATGGTTAGAAAAAAATTTCATTTAGAAATTTGGGTTTTTTCCCGCACATGGGTTTTTTGCCGCCGAGTCTAGGTCACCCCCAGGTCGCACCACAGGCACTAGAGCCAAATTGCATACACCCTCGTGAAGTTCGAGACATATCCTCTGTGAAACTATAGTCCGTTTTGGGCTAAGTCTTTCCAGTAGTTCAGGGTGACCCCCCAAAGTTGACCCTGCCTGGCCCCTATGTTGGGACCAAAAATTCCAAAATTTTCAAAGTCCCAAAAAATTTGCTGAGAGGCAGGGGGAACTACAATAATACACCCTCTAGGGTAGTTTTGGACGCTCTTTAAGATAGGCTATTAAAATCCGATCTAGCTCATATGGGTGACTCACACTGGCGATGGGTTTTTTCCCGCACATCGGATTGGGTTTTTTCCGGCCGCGCTATATGCGCAACCTGGATTTTTTCTACTTTTCCCAGCTTTGACAAGCGACCACATTAGCTAGAAAGCAGCAATCGGGGCAACTAAAAAGGGATCCCGGGATATTGTTGTGTAAAACACGCCTACTAAGTGGCAACCCTGTATATAGCATGCATAGTAAATGCTCCACAATCGCTGAAAAATTTGACCACTTTTTGCAAAAACTACTTACATATATACGTACATAATAGCAGCGAACGGGATAGCAGTTGGAAGTTGATCCTGCCACGGATAATCGGCCTCGACGAGACTTTCAAATCGACAATTTTAGTTTAATTTTACGGCTTGCTTAGCTCAAAAAATGGTGAATTAATTGATTTCTGCAAAAATGACAAGTCTTCCACGCCAAAATAAGAAAATCAATTATAGCATTGTTCACAAAAAATCACCCCGAAAATACACAAAAAAGATTTTTTGTGAACAAATTCACAAAAGAAAATAACTATCAACTTTTAGTAAAAAGCCTCTGGAGCAAGAGCTAGGGCAAAACTATATAATACCAAATTCGAGCCCAGCTACCTAAAAACCTATATATAGCGCATGTTTTAGGTATATACGTCAAAACCCCATTCTGACACACGGTCCGGCCGATGGACCCGGCCCGGACCCTCCGGACCCAAGGGTCAGGATCACCTATGTGGGCAAAAGCTACCTAAAAAACTAGTGTAAAATTTTAATTCTGGGCTTCTTCCACTCATCCTTGAGGTGCTCATAATACGTACATTTATGTACTGCGAACAAGATTTAAGAACGGATGTTAATTCAAACACTTACTTCTTCACCAGAAGCAAACTCCTTGTAATCTCTTTGAATTCTTTGCAATGCAATATTTGCCATCAAAAGGAAAGCACAATATAACAGACAAAACACAGACAAAAACGGCTTCAGAAACACTTGGATGTATATATATACAAACTTGAAAAATGCTGTAAATTACACACAGTAAAAATAATATTACCTTTAATGACGTTATTAGAAACTGGGCACCGGATACCGATTTTGCAAGTTCGGATATTTGCGTATGTTACTTTACGGATATTCGGTTAGATGCCTAGGTATTCAAGGTTTATTTTCAAGAAAATGTTTCGACTTCACAGCTAAAATTTCAAGTTTGCTACTATGTATATAATTTTTCGCAGCACTGTAAATTTCTAAGCAAAGCCAGAACCTTGGTTGCAAAAACATTTTCAAATATGTATATAACACATGACCACACATTCGAAAAATTCTAATCTTGACCGAAAATTGCCTACAAAGTCCCCACCCCACCCCGTCACAGCACTCCATGGCCACATTGGACACGTAGTTCTATGACAAAAGTTGCTCAGCTCACTTAGGGCTTTCATTTTTGACCACATTTTGACAAAAAGTTTTTAGGGGGGAGAGTCTGCGACCCCTCCATTTGGGAGGAGGGGTCCCACCACCATAGGTGTTATGACCCCCTCCAAAACCACAAATTTTCCCGACCCCCCACCCAGATTTTCAGATTTTTGCTACCCCCCCCCCAGATTTTTGGCCCAAAAGTGGTCAAAATGGCATAAAATCGAAAATTTGGTTGGGGTCCCCCCACCCTCCGTCGGAACCTCCCCCCAGATTTTTTGCCCAACCACACCTATGCCCACCACCACCCCCCCCCCCAATACACCTATGGTTGTAAATATTTACCACGATTTTATAACAAGTTTACCACAGGGTGAAATCGTTATATATACAGACGTGGTAAATTCGTTGTAAAAGTAGCAAAAGCATTGTAGGTTGACCTGTTGAGTTGACCCAATTGAATTTACAGCAATTTTACGACAGATTTACAACAATTTTACAACACGATAAGATTATTGTAAATTATATATATATATATATATATATATAAAAACTGAAGTAAAGCCATTGTAAATTCAACAAAAAAAATATTAAAACATTAAAAATTCGTGGTAAATTCATGGTAAAATCGTTGTATATATATGTATACTTTGCGTAGCAATTTACAACAATTTTACCCAGCAAAGTTCTTCTAGTGGCAAAGTTCCAGGGAAAATATGCCGTTTTTAACCTATAAAAAGTCAAAATTTGAGTTGAGAAAAAATTCCAAAAATGACTATTTTTCAATCAAATTTGGCTAACTTTTTGGGTCCAAAAATCGCTGGTTGGGTTGGGGTGGACATATAGTCAATCGGGAAAAAAGCGCCATTTTTTCAAACTTTTGGACGTGTAGAACTCATTTTTTGGAATTATGGGAAAATTCTTGTAGTTTGAAGAATGGCAACCCCTACGGATTATTTTCATGTATTAATGACTTCTCTGGACTGTAGCAATAGAGAGTACTATGTGATTTATTTCCTGGGAAAAAAAGCCAAAATCGGGAAAAAAGCCACCATCGGGAAAAAAAGCCACTTTGGTCGAAGCATATCCCGAAGGCGTAGACCAATTCTGAGCGGTCCAACGTGTTCAGCGTCGCTTATTTACCCTAGATTTGTTGTTTACCGAGGCAAATTGCCTTCGTAAAGCATTAAACAAGAACCAAAAATGCTCCTTCGTCGCATGTAAAATACATATGAGTACCCTCAGGCAGGTTGTACAAACACGGAAACTAGCCTGTAAAATGCATATGAGTGGCGTTGAGGTTGTAAATTAAGGAAAACAAGTTGCAACGGCTTAACATATGAGCCTGTCCTACAACGAGGCTAAAATACATATGAGTATCCTCAGGCAGGTTGTACAAACACTTGAAACTAGCCTGTAAAATGCAGTAATGGTGGCGTTGAGGTTGTAAATTAAGGCAAACAAGTTATAACGGCTTAACATATGAGCCTGTCCTACAACGAGGCTCATATTGGGCGCCGCTGATGCAGTCTTCTTAAAGATCATCAGGCCATCATATTAAAGAAAAAACGAATGAATAGAAATTGGCGTTGGCCACTGTGGGCCTGAAAGAAATGGACTGAACGAAGTGAACTGCGACACCTCAAGTTGAACTGTATACACATACGCAAGCTGATGTTTCCCGAAACACGATGGCACCTACTATTTCCGGAAGCATCTGCGGCAGGCACCTACTGTATTCTCGGAACACTATGGCACACTACTCTCACATACGTAATGCTAGCTTCCCCACACTTGGCTCTGAGCCAGAGCGCGAGTGGCATGCCGGGAGAATGCGTATGCTGATAATAATGTCTCGGCGACAAGATGCGTGAGGTGACAATTTTGTAATGGAAAAGCTTTACGTGCTATTTACACGTGAAGGTCAAATGATTCGACAAATTATATTATTATATACGCCACATATG
>JASAND010018229.1:0-56886 GCA_030248195.1 Trissonchulus latispiculum
CATATGATATATATATATATATATATATATATATATATATAGCTTGATGCGACTGTGCCTTTGTTAGCTCAGTTATCAGAGCGCCATTAGTCGTGACTTCGAGTACACTAGGGGTCAGAATTCTTGGAACCATAACATTTGACACAGGAGCAGGTTTTAAAACATTAATATGGCAGGTTGTAAATGACAAGAGGACTATGTCAAGCGCGCACTAATATGGACCAGCTTCGCTGCAAAACCCATGATTGCAGACGCAGCTCACACAGCTGTCGCGTCCCCGATAATATCTGTAGAAGTATAAGTCATCCACGAACCCAGACACTGTTTGGTGTAGCGGTGCTTCCGTTAACTAAGTTGGCATAGCGTTCGCCTGGTAAACAAGAAGCAGCCAGTAAGAGTCCCAATAGTTGTCTACAAGATTTTATTCCTTTTCTTTCTTTCTTGTGCACAACGTCAACATTATTCTTGATAATGTGTGTCACCCATCCAGGTATCACAGCTTAATGGTTAACTTACAGTGTTAAAAAGTTGTAACCAACATTGCGTCGTGTGAAAGCCCGAGCCAGAATTCGAATGTGCCGAAAGACAATCCCAGTAGCTTCCTCTAGTTTCCGTAGCTTCTAAAAATAAGTACGTAAATAAAATAAATAGAAAAGGCAAAGCCTGCGTCTACGTTCAGCAGTAAATCTTTTATCCACAAATTTTTATCCAAAATTCCACACGAACCTGTAGCACAGGAACCTTCTCAATCCAATCTCGGTCGCCCTGGGGTTCCAGTTCCTGTAGGGGATGCAGGGGAACCGTGTTCCAGGTGACGGACAGTTCCTGATCCAGATCAGGGGGAAAGAGAGCCTGAGCAAAAACTCGATCAGCCACTTCCAGACCGCCGTCCAAATAGAGGGCGGCTAAAAAATGAGCAAAAATATTGTTTTAAAAACCAGCCAATAAAATTTCTGATTTGGCACAAAGAATTACACACAATAATCAATTCACTAATCAAAGTTGATTCTTCTAATTCAGCCAAAATTAGACTAAATATCAAAGCAGATTCAAATGAAACCCATCTATGGAAAATTTCAAAGAACACAACAAAACAGTTTAGTCGACTAGTAATTAACAATGAGGAATTAATTACTGACCAATTACGGCTTCAAAACAATTGGCCATGGCATGTCTCAGGTCTGGTTCATGACAGAGATCAGGTCCGTGGGCGTACAGCATAAATTCATCCAAGCCCAGACGCTAGAAAAAAAAGCAACAATAAAGCAGAGTAAGTAAGGTATCGGAAAAAGTATACGCAAAATCTAGGGAAAAATACTAAATCTTCGGTTACAGGTAATTTCCAAGAAAAAAATTTCAACACAAAATTTCAACATGACTTGCCCATAGTAAAATAAAAAACATCAGGTGACTAAAGGTGCAGTCATAGTCGCGAACGCAGAGAGACGCGCGTCGACGTGCGTAAACGCCTCAGATTGTAACATGCCGTTTTAAGGGGGGGGGGCTACGAAGGGGTTGGCACGACATCGTCGGAGAGAGCTACTTTTCCCCCCAACATTAGCCAACATATCAAAGTAAAAAAGTTTAGGGTGGGCAACAATATATCTCATATACACCGTTTTTGGTAGGACGCCAAAGTACAAATTTTGGTGCAAAAATATGATTTTTCAAAAAGGTTTTTTCAGCTCTGGCGAATTTACGGTTTGACCAATTCTGAAACTTTCAACCATAAATGTTACCTGTTACTAGTGCTAAATATTAAAAGTATTCCGGCTTTCGAGCGTTGCTTCCTTCTTCAGCTATAACAGCTCAAAGTTTGAAATTTGGCGAAAAGTTGCGATGTGACCGTGCGCCGTTTTCGATCTAATAAAATTGACAGCCCCTAGCCTACCCCAGCTTTTTAGCAAGTATTAGGCTCTAATAGGGGCAAACTGTCTGTAGGTTTCGAGGACTTAGGCTTTCTGGTATTTGTGGTAGCAAACTTTTTGTAAAGAAATTTCGCCGAAAAGGTGGTTATAGGGGTTATTTGACCTGCTGAATCCGAATATGAAATCCGTTTTTCGATATGACGCTTCCTTCGTTCAGTATGCGTTTTACAACTGTCTTAGAACTTTTTGGAGCGATAGCCATCCATACTTCGAGAAATCAATCTAGCATTTGTAAACACTGCAGCGAGGTTTAATGACCTAGCTTTCTGCATATCTTGGTACACTCACTGGCCTGTAATGCGCAACGTTTCAGCCGATTCTGCCACAGTAATTTGGAGTAATTGGCTCACATCTTCGAAATGGCACCAAATTACAGCGACAAAATCGATAATGTAATCTAGCACTGCGAACGCAGGGATTAACGAAATCACGTCATTTTTACATAAGTTAAGACAGACACTTGGAGTATTAATTGGAGCAAAGTTAGGTTCATTTGGTAAACCACAGCTCATTAGACGTTAGTTAGCCTCCACCCGTATAGACCTACAACACCCAATTTTTCGCACTTTGATTGTATCTCGCAGAAAAGTATACATTGATCTAAGGATTATTTTACACGATATCAAAGCGCTGTCAGAACTATTTCTGGAAAATTTGGGTACCGTACCTTGCCCATAGCGATCAGGGCGAGGCGAAGTTTGTGTACGTGCCATGTCGAGCTTTGGACCGACAATACCAACTTCTGATGGCTCCACAGGACGCTAAGCTGCATGGAATTCTTTCAAACTTTAAACTATTTTACACCAAACCTGATACTATTATGTGGCAAAAGACTAGCTAGCTTTTCCAACATCGAACTTTTAGTGAAATTCGTAGCCCCCCCTTAACCGTTTAAAAGTAATTGTACCATATTCATGCTCACGAACGCATGCAGACCTTTATATACGCGCGTCGACGCGCTTCTGCTTACGTCTGGCACTATGAATGCACCTTTAGCCTCAGGATGTTCAAAGGACACTGGTTATACTAAATCCATCACAAAGCTCGCACAGCTTAAGGAAGCTAACTCAGTTCTAGGGGAAATATTCACACCCCAAGGGCTTAATACTGTAAGGAAATTTATCTGACTGAACTGGCATCATTTAGGTAACAAAAATTGCCCCAAAGCTGGCAAATTTGTGTACCTTAGCCAAAAGTGCCAGGTGTCGATTCTGAACCAGAGCAGAGCGATAGGAGGCAAGGGCGCCCTCCTGATCGTCAGGAAACATAAAGAACAGATGGATGCTGGTCAGAAATTCGATCACGGCATCCCCCAAATATTCCAGACGTTCATTGTTCATAATCTGAGAGCGTTTGGCCTTACGAGAGCCCATTCGTGCCATAATATCGATCAGTGTATTGATGCCTAAAAATCAATAAGTAACTACAAACGTAAACTATGTATATAGGCAACTGAAACACAAAATAATTGCAGAAAGTCAAAGGATAGACATGGACACAAATAAACAGAAGGCAGAACAGAACAGTTTCCTCCGAAAGATCACTTCCAGTTTAAAATTATATACCCCTTTTCCGTGTATGAGTATGATGTATTTTGGCATCTCCATACTCAGGCTGCCGCATTCCACAGTTTGTGAGGGTATTTCGAGCATGATCCGGATTTGTGCCATAATGAGTACGATAGGAGGGATGAGTTAGGGCTAGCTAAAACAAAATAAATAAGAACAAATTCAAGCACCAGAACTCCCGGCCCCTCCCTCCACAAGCCCAAAAGTGCCTGTTAATTGATAGAGGGCTCCATTTGGGTGTTTTTATGTCTCGCGTCAAGGTCGCACCCAGGGGAGGTCTCAGGGGTCTAGACCCCTTTTGAGATGACAACAGGAAAGATATTGCTAATTCTGCAGCAAAACCAGCCGTTTTTAAAAATTATTCGCGCCGTCGGTGTGATAATTTAGTTTTTGAAAGAATTAAATAATCCAATGTACGATTTTTCGAAAAGAGGCAAAATTTCTTCAACTTCTGGGGGAATCCACCCCCAGAACCCCCCTCGTTGTATTTCATCTTGGACCTCTCCACCCATTTTCAAAATACTGGGTGCGGGCCTGACCGGCGTACAACTTTTCCGTCTTCTGTTGGAATATCCATTTTGGTGTCCGTTTTTGTCTGGAAACAAAATTCAAATACAAATTCTGCTTTCGTCAAGTCGCCAATGTACGCACCTAGTTTCAATACTCGGGGCAGAACAGTGTTGAACAGGTTGGTTTGCGAACAAACACCTACAGACGGACAAAAGAACGAGGATAAAAAAAGTTACCTACGTTAAAACTTAAATATAAGATTTATAGGGACTTGATTTAAGACAAACCTGTAGAATTGCATGATTTTTGAAACTGTGCTTAAGCCTCTCCTTCTGCAGAACGTCAAGTGCCCAATGAAATCGCAAATGATGAAACAGAACGGGCAACATCAGAGCGTCCTAAAAATGTCACAAAAAAGCATATTTATTCCTCAGACCGCCTTCAAAATTAGAAAATCTCAGTACAGTTAAAATATGGTTTCAGATAATATATACGTACTTACAAAAACATTAGATTTGCTCATTTCCAAAAATCCCTAAGCAAGCTAAAAAGAAAATTTCGCAAACCTGGACCATATCCGCATAAATACCCGTCCGATAAAATCCTTCGCTAGTCACTTCCACCGTTACATCACGTTTCAGAGATCTAAAATTTAAGAAATATTTTAAAATATTTTTAATATTTAAAAATGTTAAAAAATCTAATTAAAGAAGCTTTTGAACAAAAACAAAATTAGGGAATCCAATTACAGCCAAAAGCCAAAATCTGCCCACATTAATATCTTCACAATATTTTGGCGACCCACCTAAAAGGTGCAACTTACGCCTTGTTTCTAATCTTCTGTAACTGAGCTTCCTTGAGTGCCAGTTTAGCCCTATCCTCTGTAGATACTTTGGGCTTGTTGGCCAAAAGGTGGCGAAATTTGACGTACTGTTTCCAAGCTTTTTGATAGCTAAACAAACACAGACGCCAACCTATAAAAATAATAAACAATTTGTTCAGTTTTCTAATAAATAAGTCTACTGACCAGTCCAAAATTAAAAAGACAGACAGCGATAACTCTGCGTTTCACTTACTCAGGATTCCCTGCATACGTAAGCATGGCCGGTTTAACCCCGAAATGGACAATGACCGGATAGCCTTCCCCGGTCTCCAAGCTGGTCGGTCCACGGTCCAGTTGGTCCAATCGAACGGCAGTGGGTCGCTGAAAAGAAAGAGAAAAAATAATGAAAAAGAAAGAAGAAAAATTTCATGAATAAATGGCGAAAAGAAAACTTAGAAACTAAATTTGGATGAAGTGCGAAAAGACAGCCGCAGTACAAGCTTAGACTTACAGTCGACTCGTTTGTGTTAATTTAAACTTTTTAGATACATGGGTATTTGGGTCTGGATAATTATGCAAATCTAAATCGGGGGCATTTCAAAAGATTCTCCTAAGTCGGTACTTAGGAGACTACTTATCAGCCTCGAAGGAACAGGCTAGTAGGCTGTTTAAAAAGAATTCTCTTAAATTTACACTAAGATCCCACAACACAGGAGAAAAGTTAGGAGCGGCTGGCTTATTATTACATACGGGGGGCACCATAAAATGCCCCATGACCTTCAAAATTGCCTAATTTTACAATTTTTACCCTCAATTTTCAAAAATTTTCCGGTTTCGACGGATGTTTAACGAGTTTAGCAGTTTTTACACAGAAGTCCCGCAAATACTCGGAAACATTTTCCAAATATATGCCCCCATTTTGAGTGAGCCCCCATAAATTTTGGCCTAAAAATAAGCCACTGCTAAGTGTGGAGAATGGTATGACACAGTATTCTCCTAATGAGCTTCCTAAGCTTGATTGAGGAGGTCCTCTAAGCTCGAGAGCATCTTTTTAAACGCCCTCCTGAACTAAAAATTAATTTTAAGCAGTCATATTACAGTACAGCTCATTTCAAAGTGAGTTTGAAGCGATGTCAAAAGCAAATTACGCGACATTTTTCGCGAAATGTCGTTAATTTTTGGCGGCATTTCTCTAAGATTTTGGGAGATTTCGCGAATTTTGAAGCGAAATGTCGCCAATTTCGCGACATTTCGCCAGATTTGGGACTTCGCCTCAAACGCACTATGAAATGAGCTGTACTGTAAAATTTAATCTGATTTAAAGATGCATATAAGTAATAAGGCAGGATTGCTTTAGAACTTCGATTAACGCATATCAAGTCTGACCAAAACGCTAACAGACAAAGGCTGATATAGGAGTAGCGGGGAAAGTCCAATGGTACTCAACCAATCAAAAGATAGAAACCGCTTATCAACCCCCAAATGTTCACTGTCAACTTTTATTCGTCAGTCATTGCCTCATTGAATTTACATTACTCTGGGCTTATTTTCCTGGGGGACTACCCCCATAAACACCCTTCCTCCCCAAAAATCGTTCCCCCCCAAGAAAAGTGGGTGCCCCTTTTGGTACCAAATTTTGCCCTGAAAAAATCGCTCAGAAGGCCAAATTTTCAAAAATTTTCCGGCTACTCATTTTTTGCCTCTTTAACACTAAATCTGGTTATTTTTGCAATAAAAATCAACTTTTACAGTACATGCCAGAAAAATAGCGCTATTTTTAGCATATTTTTAGAAAATACCCCCAAATTTCCTTGCCCCTCGGACTTTTGGGGAGGGTCCCCCCAAGAAAAAATGCCTAGAATAAGCCCAGTTACTTACCATATTTGGATTATGAACCAACTGTCCACGAAGACACTGGACAAAGTCATCCCAGGCATCCTCAGGGAGATTGAGGAGAGAGTCCAGTTTAGGACCGGCGGGCGGCAACAGTGGCTGATGGCTCTCCAGAAGGTGGGCCAGCACCACATGCATGGCCAGAATCTCCTTACCATCTGGCTCTGGAAAATGCAGAAACCCAGGAAAAAAACTGAGAACGGGTCGGCCAGATAATGAAATAAAACTAAATTAATTATTAATTAAACCACAAAATTAATGAAGGATGACCAGTCTTAAATAGGATGTACTGATGAGTGTTTGTTTCTGCCAAGAAGAAACTGCTTATACTGCATACATATTACTTCGTTTACTGTTCAAAAAGACAACTCAATGAGAATATCATTATAAAAGAGGAAAATACCTGATTCCATATTTCTGAAACCGAATAATTGCATTGCATTAAATTGTTTTACACAATTGAGCCCACTTCCGTTACAAGCCTAAGCCAGTACATTTACAAAACTAACCAGGCAGGGGCCGTACAAATCTGGGCATAATGTGAAACACAGGACACCCGTCCGTTACACCATAGGGAAAGTTGGACAAGTCCCACAGTTCCAGAATTTGTTTGGAAAAATATTCCCAGAATAGATTCAAATCTCGAACTGTAAAATTCTAAAGCAAAAATAGATAATAGAAAAAACTATATTTACCGTGACGGTGACTGAATCTTGATTATAACCACGAAGGATTAAATTGTATCTAATATATACACAAGTTTTAACTTTAATTTTCACAGGAAAATAAATAAAATCAATGTACTAAAATAGCGAAATTTGAAAATCAAAAAGGAAGGGAGTACCTCAATCCAATCTTCTTCAGCATACTCCAGACTGTATTCGATGTTAAAACGAACCGTGCGACAAGGAGGCAACTAAATGAAAAAGAAATTAAACATTAAACTAGTAACATTAAAAGAAATTAGTAACATTTTAAGATCAAAATAACATCCATCTTCTCTATGATCTTGATCTGAATGTACAAAAATCAAATAAAAACACAAGCACTCACAACTCATTCCTTTTGCGAAACTAATTTGCATAAAAAGATAATGGCGTATTCAGTGCATGAAATTACTGGTGGAATGCAAAAATATTGTTCAAATTTGATCCTCAGTTACCTTTTCAGGTATCGGCTGGTGACAATACAAAGTGTAACCTTCGAACTCGTAGTCGTGTCCATCATAGTAGATCGTAGTGGCAGGACGGACCTTAAACCATTTCGCAATAAATTTCTTTTGTGGCTGCATTATGCAATGATAGAAATGTGATTTGCATAACAACAAACCAAACATAATTTGCATCTTTAAATGTCATTTTAACTTTATTCTACACAAATTGGAAATGCATAATCAATGTAATAGATGAATCTTATTCAAATAAAAAAACAGTAAAAGCATATTATACCCGCATATTTTTCAAAGGACTAATTTTAATCGCATATTGATAAAGACGGCCGTGGTTGTTGCTGTCAGCACTGCAAGGATCAATTCTCTGAAATTACAATATTCATTTGTCAATTTAAAAATAGTACAATCAGGTTCAACGGTCATAATAAAACAAAAAATAAAACCGAATAATAATTAGCCTTTTAAAAATTAACAACGGCTAATAAAAGCCGTAATTTTAACTCAAACAAAAGGGTTTCCAGTCAAAGCACAGCTGTAGCCTTGTAAACCAAAATTTGTCACAAATAACCATTAACCTAACTTAACCATTCTTTCTTTTTTCACATCCAATTACTGCACACAAGATAATTCAAAAATGTAAAGTTCAAGTCAATCTGTTTCCCTCTCAAGGAAAGCTCACCTTTTCCCCGGGATAAATACAGTGACGGATTCCCGTCTGCCGGGACTTCCAACTGCATCGGCACAGGGGGCCGTCATTCATCTGAACAAAAAGGAGTATAAACTAAGAAATCAAAAAAGAAATTTATACCATACACACATTACACATAATATGCCTACTTACAATGACAATTATGCCAACACGATGTATGTAGTCCTACCAGTATCTAGTTATAGCAGGGAATTTTTAGGGATTTTTGCAGGCAGGGGGGGATTTTTTACAAAAATGAGCCAAAAATCATTTTTGGCGTATTTTGCACGTAGAAACGCATAAAGTTCTCACAAATGCGAGTAGTTAAGCTAAAACAACCGTTTTTACGAAAAAATCTCTCTCGAACTGGCCTTTTCCTACATGCAAGGGGGAGTGGTTCAAGGGGGGGATGACAGAATGGAAATTTTTTGCTATTTCTATGGCAAAAACAGTTATTTTTATAAAATGTTCAATACTTTCAGTACAACTTTCTGTATTTTTCGTACTGTATGTACTATTTGCAAGAAATAAACATCCAATGTACTATTTTTGGGCAAAAATGCAAACATTCTTCAACTTCTGGGGGCTCTGCCAGACCCTTCCTTGCATTTTACCTTGGACCCCCCCCCCTTTCCAAAATCCGGGATGCGGGCCTGCCTACAGGAGGAGTGGGGGGGCGCCCCCCTCCAGGATTAGGGTCTGCCGGCCCCTCCAGACTTCAGAAGTCAAGAAAAACATGGTTTTTAGGGAAAATTTTCAAAAAATTTTCCGAGCCTAAATTTAGGTTAAAAATACTTAAATTTGTAGCTCAGCAGCAAAAAATTTCTATTTTAAACATTTTTCGAAAAAATTTTCTCCCTCACAGAAATCCGTCCCCCCCTCCAGACCTGGTGGGGGGGGCGTCCCCCAGACATTTTTGCCTAATTTCATTTTTATTTTAGGAAAAAGCCAGGCGAAGCTGAAAAATCTTTGAAATTTGCCTATTTTTTGCAAAAATTTGGGCTCCCAAAAATCCCTGGGGGAGGCAAAAATCCGGGAGCGGGCGAAATAAGAAGACGAGTCGATCGAAATTTACCAGTCTAGAATGTCAGTAAGCTTCACTCCTTTCACTTTTTCACTAGCCATCCGATATTAGTAAATAGGCATTGAACAAATCCCTGTCAGACTCTTATCAGCCCAGACCTTTCAACAAAAATTACGATATCCCCAATCATCACCACTTCTTCGGCTTCCTTATCTACTTTATCTCATTCTTACTGAATCTGACAAAAACTCCAGAAGAGCAGCATAGCAGCACTACGTATATACCTGTTCCGCCTCATTGAACCACAGATCTGGATGGAGTCGTGCCGGGTGCTGCAGTTTTCTGGTCATCTCCTGATTGGCCAATTTCCAACGGGTACCCCCTCCTCCACCCTTTCCCTTCCCACCCGATTTGTCACCACCTTCATGATGATGGCCAGCTCCGCCATTGTCGTTATCGTCGTCATCATCATCATCGTCACTGGAAGACCCGGAACTGTCGCTGTGACAGCTGCTGTCAGACTGATCTAAACAAAACCGAAATCAAGCTTATTTGCATGAAAGAGGTTGCCGCTGTCAATTTTTCTTCTTACTCAATCTGCGTACATTTGGGAGCTTTGGCTCTATTACAACTTTTTATCTACACAACGAGAGCTTTCGAACGATAGTCGTATTGAGAGGTTTTCGGTTTCGCTATTCTTAATTTTGACCTGTGCAATTTGCAGCCTCACCGTATCGAGTACTTTTTTCCAGAAAGCCAGTTTTACAGCTCAAGCTTGAGTGTTTTCGAATTATTCCGATACGAGCCTGATACGAGAACTTTCCGTTTTGACTCACTTTGGCTGATTTTGGCCATTTTTGACCCACTTAACGCTCCGTAACTAATTTTTCCTGTATTTTGGTGCCTTTGGCCCATTACAACATTTTATCTACGCAACGAGAGCTTTGGAACGACGTCCATGTGAGCCCAATTGGACAACTTTCAATTTTTACCATTTGCAACATTACCGTATCAAGTACTTGCGCATGCCGCATCTGGGTGGGCTCTCCACGTATCTGGGAACACTTTCCACATGCAAAATTTCAAAATTCCAAAAATCCACACCAATTCACATGCAAAATTTCACCCTAATCGGCGGCTAACCCTAGCAAAAGTTAGAGCGCTTTATGTCTATTTTGACTGGTTTTTGCCATTTTCCACCCCTTTGAGGCCCGGTAACGCATTTTCCCTACATTTTGGTGCTTTGGCCTTATTACAACCAAGAGTGCATAATTGCACTATATCTTCTAATATATAGTGCAATTATGCACTCTTGTTACAACTTTTATCTACTCAACGGGAGCTGTCGAATGATACCCATATTGGGCGGTTTTCGCTAGTTTCGTTTTGACCATTGACAGCACCTACTTTCGCATGTCGCATAGGGGTGAGCCCCTCAGTTGTCCGGAAGCACTTCACCCCACCGCCTACCCACATGCAAAATTTTAGCCAAATCGGTCTCGCCAATCTCGAAATAGAGGGAGGACACATATCCGGAGATAACCGGAAACACATTCTGTGAAAAAAGCGGCAACCCAATAAACATTTTTAATATGCATATGATGACCTGGCTTCTTTTTAGGCCAAAATTGATAGGGGGCACCGGGGGGGCTCGAACTTCCCCCCATGGCTCACCAAAAATGGGGGGGGACATATTTTGGAAAAAATTGTGCTAATTTTTTACGTTTTTTGTGCAAAAAATGCCAAAAATCGCTAAAAATGACTAATTTTGGGTGTTTTTTACGCTAAGACAGTGAAAATTTCGTTAAAAATCCGGCGAAGCCGGAAAATGTTTTGAAAATTTACGGTATAAATGGTAAAATTTGGCAATTTTTTGGGTTACGGGGGGGGTTATGGGCGGGGGGAGATCGAAATTTATGGGGGGACCCTCGAATGGGGGGGGTCGCCGAATGGGGGGCGGTCCCCCCCAGTAAAAATAAGCCAGATGACAACATTTCGCTGGCATGAACAAGGGGGAAAAATGCCCTCGACGGGCAACCAACTTGGTAGAATAGGGAAAGACTTGAATGTTAAATACACGGTGCATGGTTACAACTGAGATTCTGCTGAAGCGGAAAAATGCCGTTTCTCAGCGACTAAAATGACAGAAACCAGCTTTGTGCGCCGAATAGGGAATCTACTCGGCGACTAAAATGAAAGAAACCAGCTATGTGCGCCGAATAGGGAATCTACTCGGCGACTAAAATGAAAGAAACCAGCTTTGTCGCCGAATAGGGAATTCCCTCCTTCCGCCCTATTCGCGCGAACTTATCGTCTTTCGGGAGGAAATATATAGGTAATTACTCTGTTAGGAACTGCAAACGTAAGCATTGCGCTCAATATGACATTTCCCGTACCGGTTGCGTGGTGACTAGGGGTGGCGCTAGATTAATTTCTTTTTGAGCTACCTGATCCGTAAATATTTTATGCATACAACCGCTAGCAGGACCAACAGAAAGCAACAATAAGTATATATGCAGTTTAAAGAATTTGTGGTCGACAGTCCTTGTGCTAAAATATATACAATCAATCACATTTCATTTTATATAATGTCTGATTGTATCAATTCTCGGCAAGATCAGCACAGAGCACACCTATATATATATATATATATATATATATATATATATATATATATATATATATATATATATATATATATTATCTCACCCCTATATCTATATATATATATATATATATATATATATATATATATATATATATATATATATTTATGCTCTCAATGTTTCTGATAGCACATCGAAGATAGCGTATTTATGTCTGTGAAAACCTTGACTTACGTAAGTGCTTGATAAAAATGTTGTTTTGCATTCTGAAGTAATTCTGCCATTCTGAAGCTCTCTCATTATTCAGCAAAGCAACACATAACAGGCTTCAAAGTTCGCGCGAATAGGGCGGAAGGAGGGAATTCCCTATTCGGCGACAAAGCTGGTTTCTTTCATTTTAGTCGCCGAGTAGATTCCCTATTCGGCGCACATAGCTGGTTTCTTTCATTTTAGTCGCCGAGTAGATTCCCTATTCGGCGCACAAAGCTGGTTTCTGTCATTTTAGTCGCTGAGAAACGGCATTTTTCCGCTTCAGCAGAATCTCAGTTGTAACCATGCACCGTGTATTTAACATTCAAGTCTTTCCCTATTCTACCAAGTTGGTTGCCCGTCGAGGGCATTTTTCCCCCTAGTTTCGCTTATTTTTCCGCTGCAGAGAAAATTATGTCAGAGAAGTTGCATATATACACAATGTAAGCAAAGCTAGCTACCGCAAACAGGCTGGATGAAAACGTTCTAGTTCAACTGAATGTATTTGCTGAAGCGGAAAAATGCCTGTTAATAGCCTTTTCAGAACTTTATACACGGTGCGTCATCTTAGGCTGGAAGGCCACTGTTCATGGCCTCTACAGAACATTATACACGGAGCGTTATCTTAGGCTGGAAGGCCACTGTTCATGGCCTTTTCAGAACTTTTTACACGGTGCGTTATCTTAGGCAGGAAGGCCACTGTTCATGGCCTTTTCAGAACTTTTTACACGGTGCGTTATCTTAGGCAGGAAGGCCACTGTTCATGGCCTTTTCAGAACTTTTTACACGGTGCGTTATCTTAGGCAGGAAGGCCACTGTTCATGGCCTTTTCAGAACTTTTTACACGGTGCGTTATCTTAGGCAGGAAGGCTATTTTAAAACCCATCCAGCACCGTAACCTTGGATATGCAGTTATATACATGACAAAAGTTGCTCTGCTCATTTAGGGCTTTCATTTAAAACCAAATTTGACAACTTTTGGAAATTTTGATTTTTGACCAATTAGGACCCCTTGCCAGGCCGCCACATGTCGCTAGGGACCAGTTTGGAGGGGTCCTCCAATGAGATAAAATGTTCGCCTCACCAAGGGCTTTCATTTTATACCAAACTTGAAAACCTTTCAAAAAATTGATTTTGGACCGGTCCGGACCCTGGTCAGGGCGCCACAGGCCGCTGGATCCACTTTGGAGGGGTCCTCCAATGACAAAAAATGTTCGCCTCACCATGGGCTTTCATTTGATACCAAACTTAGCCACTTTTGGAAAAATCGATTTTTGGGCATTTTGGACCGGTCCGGACCCTGGTCACGGCGCCACAGGCCGCTGGGTCCACTTTGGAGGGGTCCTCCGATGACAAAAAATGTTCGCCTCACCAAGGGCTTTCATCTGATACCAAACTTGGCCACTTTTGGAAAAATCGATTTTTGGCCATTTTGGACCGGTCCGGACCCTGGCCAGGGCGCCACAGGCCGCTGGGGCCACTTTGGAGGGGTCCTCCAATGACAAAAAATGTTCGCCTCACCACGGGCTTTCATTTGATACCAAACTTGAAAACCTTTCAAAAAATTGATTTTGGACCGGTCCGGACCCTGGCCAGGGCGCCACAGGCCGCTGGGACCAGTTTGGAGGGGTCCTCCAATGAGATAAAATGTTCGCCTCACCAAGGGCTTTCATTTGATACCAAACTTGAAAACTTTTCAAAAAATCGATTTTGGACCGGTCCGGACCCTGGTCACGGCGCCACAGGCCGCTGGGTCCACTTTGGAGGGGTCCTCCGATGACAAAAAATGTTCGCCTCACCAAGGGCTTTCATCTGATACCAAACTTGGCCACTTTTGGAAAAATCGATTTTTGGCCATTTTGGACCGGTCCGGACCCTGGTCAGGGCGCCACAGGCCGCTGGATCCACTTTGGAGGGGTCCTCCAATGACAAAAAATGTTCGCCTCACCATGGGCTTTCATTTGATACCAAACTTAGCCACTTTAGGAAAAATCGATTTTTGGGCATTTTGGACCGGTCCGGACCCTGGTCAGGGCGCCACAGGCCGCTGGGGTCACTTTGGAGGGGTCCTCCAATGACAAAAAATGTTCGCCTCACCAAGGGCTTTCATTTGATATCAAACTTGACCACTTTTGGAAAAATCGATTTTTGGCCATTTTGGACCGGTCCGGACCCTGGCCAGAGCGCCACAGGCCGCTGGGGCCACTTTGGAGGGGTCCTCCAATGACAAAAAATGTTCGCCTCACCACGGGCTTTCATTTGATACCAGACATGGCCACTTTTGGAAAAATCGATTTTTGGCCGTTTTGGCCACGGTCCACGGTCCGGACCCCTGGCCAGGGCGCCACAGGGGTCCGGGCGAAACCTACTATAGCCTATGCTGTAGTGCCCCCGCACCCCACCCCAAACCCCAAGTAAGAGAGACCTGCTCACTGTAGATATTTCTGTAGAAGAGGTTAAAGTTGGAGTTGCGACACGGTAGGGCCCACCACCATCAGGGTGCCCCCCAGCCCCATGGATAGGTCCTACAGCGAAACTAATGGGTCCTTTAGATTCACCATATAGGGGTTCCTATTCGAATACAAAACCTCAGCCCAGCAGCTCTTATGCATAGGGCCCCACTCATGGGGAGCCTCAGACCCTCTTTTACACGTTAACTTTCGACCCCTGGCCAGGGCGCCACAGGGCACCGACCGACATCCTATATAGCCTATGTTCATATTCACGTTAGTACCTTCCTACATGCACAACATGAGAGCCCGGCTTCGCTCGCTCCGTTCTATTTCGAAGCTAATAGATTTTCGGACTTAGTTTTTTTTCGGGGGTCATTTTGGGGGTCCCCACCGGGGGGGTGGGGCCATCTGGGGGGGTCCGGGAACCGCGGAAAGTAATTTCCCCGGAATTGCGGAACTTTTTGTACAAAAAAAACTTAAAATAGTAGGGCTCTGAAGGGTCTTCCGACCTGCACCCCTGGGGGAAAAAAAAAAAAGAGGAGAAACGCGACCTGCGCGGGGGGCCAATTTTCATATCTCAAGATCTACCCGGCCGATCCGGCTGAAATTTTCACAGCATGTACCCCTGCCCACAGGCTCTTCACACACCAAGTTTCAGCCCGATCGGTCCACTCCTCCGCTGGCCACAGGCCAAACAATGTCCAGATTATACACATTGCGTCAAATTTTCCCTATTCTAGGGGGAGCGCTAACGCGCTCCCCCTAATACAAAAGCCGGAACAATCCTCCACACGCTGGTTCAGCCTCCCCACACCGAATTCGCCTCCAGCGCACATCTATTCACTGGCTAATATTAGGCTAAAATTTATGGGGAGGGGGACGATATGGGGGGCTCACCAAAAATGGAGGGCACAATTTTGAAAAATTTTACGCGTTTTCTGTGAAAACTGTCAAACACCACTAATCAACTATATTCGTACGTACTTTTAAGTGTTTTTAAGCTAAAATAGCGACAATTTCGTTAAAAATCAGGCGAATCCGAAAAAGTTTTGAAAATTTATGGTAAAAACGGTAAAACTTGGCAATCTTTGGGTTATGGGACGAAGGTCGGAGTTTATGGGGGTCCGTGGAGGGCTTGTCCCGAAAGGGAGGCACCACCGCCACCGCCACTCCCCCCCCCCCCCCTGTAAACATAAGCTAGGTGTACATCGTTCGCTGAATGGTGCGCAAACCTGAATTAAACCATGGGCAGCTGAACATGAAACAACTTAGCAGACTGTAAAGCATACGATTGCAGCCGTGATGATGGCACTGAAATTGTTGCATCAGGTCTGAGAAGGCGGGCGGATCAAAGGCTGGATCGGCGAATCTAGCATTTCGTGAAGCCCAGATCAAATCCGTGAAAAATTCCCGCTGCAACATTTGCAGTCTCTCCGTAGCTTTCATTAGAAAGCCATCCTGAAACAACAGACAGCCGCATACGTACGTATTGTTAAAATGTATATGTTATTATAATATGCGTGCACATATCTTAACAAAATCGCGTATCTTGTAAATCAAAGAAAATGGACTGTTATAAGCGTGAATATACGTATATCTCAACAAAATGGCGTAGAAAATTAAGAATCTTGAGAATCAAAGTAAATGAAATTTTCGTTTCGAGCCAGTCTACAACCGTTGAACGATATACTATTTCAATTAATCATCTGCCAAAGGACAAGAAAATCTGAAGTGAAAGTTAAGGCTTATACGTACACAGAAAACTATAGAAAAATATTTATACTAACCGCGGCGTCACGACAATAGAAGGGCTTTCCGTGGCTGGACTGTGTCCAGTAGTCCATTTTTCCTACAGAATAATACTCATCCCATTCCTCTTCCGTTTCCGACAGACCGGAATCGATTTCATCCAGATCTCCGCTGCTCAGCGAAATGTGATCACCTTCCTCAGCCGTGGAACATTCTCCTTCCTCTGCTTCCTCTTCTTCTTCTTGCTCCGCTGCTGCCGGAACGCTGCAATCAAAAAAACAGACATGGCATAACATGACAAACAAATTAATTAGTTTACATATATACGTAATAATTTGTTAAATAAATTGTTTACAGCATTGAAACATTTGTATATATACTAACTTAAGTTAGAAGATGCCCTCATTGTTAACATTCACGAAAAACTTTACATTTCGGAAGTATTTTGAAGGCTAGAACCGGATCCAAAGACGGCTGGATCTAAGTTCGATCCAGGTCCTGCAAAATTTTAGATCCGACGACATACGTATATGTACACACTACACATAGGCACTTACTTAGATAGGGGCAATTTTTTCGCCGTGATCCCCTGTCTCCGGTTTGGCTGAGAAGATGTCTCTAAAGTACGTATATATACCGTATATATACGTACCTTAGAGACTCATAGAGACGTATAGCAAGCTTAACAAAAAAATCACCCGAAATTTTAACAAAAAAAATCACCCCACCCTGACTCACAGGAAAGTCGCAGAGACCCAATTTTTTGCATGGTGATAGCCACACATCTCGACATTCCAGCCTGTGAGTTTGAGCCCCTAGGCCCTCTCCATGCGTTCAGGGCAGACCTTTAAGTGAGGGTACCCAAAAGTGACCTCAAAAACGTTCATGACCGAAGTTCGAATTTCGGCTGCTATTTACTAAGGGAAAACCCTAGGCAACCCATATTGTGCATGTGACATGTCCTGGGGTGGGTGATTTTTTGTTAAAATTTTAACAAATAAAAAATCATTTTTATGTTTCGTTACTGAAGCCAGAACAGCAGCTAGAGCAAAACTAACGTCAAAATCGTGCTCAGCGACCCCGAAAACCCTTATATACGTTGGTTTAGAGGTTGCCTGACACTTCTGGGAGTCCAACCTGGTGACCAGCCGGGCCTGGACCGTCCGACGGTAAACGTGATCCCAGAAGTCAGTATTAGCCCATAGTTACCTAAAAACTAATGCCAGATTTGAATTCAGCGCCCTCGAAAACCCCCTAGGACATGTTTATAGCCACTTCGAGCTGTCCAGTTGGTACCTGGACCCTCCAGGCTGGAGGGTCCAGACGGGTCCGGCAGGGGTCACGTGACCGTGGGTCATACCCCAGCAACATACGAAGTTCTTAGTTTCTCTGCCAAAATGCCTGGAAATAGGTTATAATCACTCACAAACACGAAAAAACAACGTTTTAGCCTTTAAAACGGCACTTTGGAGCCACCAGACTTCATACTGGACGCTGTCGGGGGCCATCAGTGACCACTAAGACTTCGGCGGGGTCAGTTGCCTTAGTTGGAGCACTAGGTTAGCGGTTTGGGGTTCGAAATACGTTATTTAGTGCGCTCTATCCAAAACTGATGAGAAAAAGTTGCCAACTGCTCTCTGCGATCCGATCCGCCACTGATTTTTTTTGTTAACGGGTGATTTTTTTTGTTAAACCTTTAACAAAAAAATCACACATTTTCGTCTACTGCTACTTACTGGTAGCCCGTAGAGCAACGAAACAGGGGTGGTTTTAAAGCTTAGCCCAAGACCTATCCATGGGTCCTCAAAGTAATCGATTTGGTTTAGTTTTGCGAAAGTTCCAGCCAAAAAACCGAATTTTGATTTCTTTGTTAAGCTTGCTATATATACATATTATGTGGTTGTGAAATAGCGAAACATGTCCGATCGTGAACTGACCAAACATTTTTGGCAGATTTCAATCTGACATGTCAGATAGCAGAACTGTGTTAAACCTGCAGAGTTAAGCCAACTTGACATGTCAGATCCATCGTGAACTGACTAACCCAAGTGGCAGCTGATTCCGAATCTGCAATCAAAACTTTATAAAAACCGATCCTCCGCCAGGCAAAAAATTCGTCAATAAACCGACTTTGGCAGCTCGGATCAATCCTTCCGGGCAGATCCGGAATCAGCGCCCCCGAATCACCGAATGTGCTTCTTTTCGCGAAAATCTGAGACAAAATTTTTGATCGATCAATCCTACTGATCCATCGGTCGGAACGATATATCTACCCGATTTTTCAAATCAGCAACCTCGATTTATATACGTTAGGAAAACCTCTCAGCCGAATCTGAGACAAAACATTTTTTCGAACCATGAGGGGACAAAGGCGAAACAAGCTCAAGCACCTGTAGCCCATCTAAGTGCCCATAACCATGCGTACCTTTTCGAAGCCATCTGCCTTTAACATTAACAGCAGCGAAATAAAGTCAAGTTCTCCACCAGGAAAGTATACATGCAACAATATGCGGACATATATATGGAATATGTTAATAAACAATATTCAAAGACGTATGAAAATTATATATCCCCTTACATGTCAGAGAAAATGAACAATTGGCAAACCGTTGACAAAAATTCCAAAAATTTTGAAGAATATATATTTTTTCAAAATTTCTCTCAATAAATTTTTAAAACCAAGGTTAGGTTATGGCTTGTCTGTATGATAGAAATACGCAGCATAACGAGCAAATTAGAAGATTTAAATTCCAAATGCGATATTGAAATATTTTCTTGAACCAAAGTTTGGAATAGACGGATAACCGGATATATATTTGTTAACACAACATAGGCGGATATCCAAATATAAAAAATATCCGGTTTGGGTTGGGTTTATTTTAGGCGAAAAAGTGGGGTGTGAGCCCCCCATACTAGTGGAGGGGGGGGGGAGAGGGGACACCAAAACTGGAAGAATAAAATAGGCTAAATGCTAAAAATAGTAAAGTTAAGATAGGGGGGGTTGTCTGTCGCACCGAGGGGGCGAAAAATTGGCCCAAACCTGGGTGTTTTTATGGTAAATTTTACAAAATTTTTCAAAAATGTCCAAACTTTTGACTTAAAGTGTTCATTATTGCGAGAAATACACGTTCTTAACAGTTTTTATGGACTTTCTGTCTCAATATTGACCTTATTTCGAAGTTAGAAACATGTTGGCAATCAAGCTTTCGATTCTAAAACCACTGTCTGTCTAGTGTTAAAATTGCTTCATGGTTGCATGTTTTTTGGAATTAGCAATGGCTGAAAATGCTATTTTTGGAGTAAAAACAGAAAAAATTTTTGGGGGAGGTTTGCGGGAGGTCGTGGGGGAGTTTGGGGGAGGTCTAAAAAGAGGGCCCGCCCCCAAAATTGGGGGGAGGGGGCCTCCCACCCAAATCCCCGTTACACCTATGGGGGCTTTGAAATGAAATGAAATTAAATGCATTTGAAATGCCGAAAAATCATGAAATTTCAAAAATTTTCACTTTTTGATAAATGCAGTTGTATATAAGTTGTAGGTAACTTCTGGCAAGACTAAGAAAAATGACCCTCGGCAAGACAGATTGCAAATCTGGCATAGCACGTCAGATTAGTCAAAAGAAAAGTTTGATCAATTTGCACAGATTTCTGAAATATGTAAGGAAGTGAGCTAGATCAAAACTCTGATCTGTTCCAAACTCTGAACGCTATAAACTTCTCTTCGTTACACGGAAGGTCAGCACGTCTGTTCGCAATGAAGCAGACTTAAGCACCAGATCTCTGAAAGGTGGTGTTCCAGAATCAGAGATTCTCTGCGGCCAACCTTGGTAGGGGTCTTTGTCGGTGAGTTCGTTTGAGGGTCCTGGGTTGATTTTCCAGTAGGGCAGCAAGAGGGGTCAGCACTTGCTTCCTTGATGATTATTTCCAAATGAACAGCAAGCGGGGTCAGCACTTGCTTTCTTGATGAGCACTGGATTTGGTTGAGTTCTTCCTCACTGGATTTGGTTGAGTTCTTCCTCACTGGATCTTCGGTTCTCTCTTGTGGCTAGTAGTTGCACGGTAAACGCACCGTATGTGAAGGCTAACGCGCCTTGGTTCGCTTGTAATAAGACTCGGTAACTAACACACTGATAATTTAATGTAAACACTACAATTACTGCTTGTACAATTCTGTGCGTTCAAACTAACAATTACGACAACACTAACGATTAGATTACAATACAATAAGATACAGTACACGTTTACTGTACCAGAGTTGCCAATTACTTTCCCTTCCTAGGTTATTATTAATATTATTCCTGTCTGGAATAATATTACAAACTTTGGTTAAGTTATTGGGACAAGGTCGATACTCTTTCTTAACGCCTTTTACACCCTTCTACTCTACTAACTCTTGCTAACTCAATTTCCCTATATGCTGTGTATTACCCTATATGCTCGTGCTTTGTTACTCTTTATACGTCCCCTTACAATAGGACTGTCAAACTATTATCACAATAGACTAAATTACTAATTATTAACCTAGGGACGGTCTTTGGGTGAGCCCCTGAAAGTCGGACACTGCTTTCGCTCCGACACTCAGTTCAGGGATGCTATGTGAGATAGAATTTGAGGAACGCGAAACAGTTGGGGGTTTTGGATGTCCTTCCTTACTTATTTCTAATTAACGGAAAGTTAACACAGTTACACAAAGTTCAAGGATTGGAGGGTCTTCTCTGATTTCTTCTCACTATCTAGATACGATGACTTCCGGCTGCTATCTAAGCTCAAGCCAGAGACAGGGGGAACTGGGCCCCGGAAATGGCGAAGATGATCAGAACTGAATATTGCATTTTGAATAGAGACTGTTAAAGTACGAGTTTGAGATTCGTAACGGTTCGCTGTCAGTTCACCCTAATTGATGTCAGGCGCCGGCGGTATCGTCTCTGGTCTTGACCTTAGCTAATGTTCTAAGTCCACAAAACACCTACAGTGATTAGGCTCCAAAGTTGACTGATAATTCCAAATCTGGGATCACTTCCGGATCCAACCAACTAATGTACTGCAAATACTGATACGACCAAGGTTCTCTGATTAAGCACTTCCACTGACTGATCCAAGCCGACTAGTTCACCACTTCGATTCTGAACTGGAGACGATCCGCGCACCTGAATCAAATGGGTTAAAACCCATTAATACAAGGTCACGGTGCGGGAATCGAACCCAGCAGCCATTACTCGTTCTTTTGCTTTCCTGGCCCAAAATGTGCATTTTGGGCCCTATTTGAACTTGATAATTGACGAAATGACACAAAACCACTGGCTATTGCCTTTTTGACAAAACTAACTGTTCATAGCAATTTCTTGTTGCAAAACAGGCCTTCCTTGGCCCTTTTAGGTTACCACTTGGTGATTTTGATTAAACTTGAAGTAGTTCTTCGCGTAGACAAAATGATTTGTAATGTTCTCACATTTGGACCCAAATCAGGTCTTAATGGCTTGCAATTAGACGAAACAACTCTTAAAAACGCGTAACTCTCGCTATTCGTACATTACTTGAAAATCTTGCTAGTTTCTGTCCTTTTCTTGTACAGGGCGGGCCGGGCGGCGGGGGGGGGGTAAATAAAAATAAAATGGGACGGAGTGCATAGGTTGCGTGAATAAATAAAAAAAAAAAACAAATATTGTGGGTTTGGGTGGGGTCGGGGGGGGGTGGTGTGGTGGGGGGGGGGGGGGTGTTTTCCGGGGCCTGTGGGTCTCAAATTTTTATATTTTTTTATATTTTTTTATTTTTGTTTGTTGTTGGTAGATGGTTTGTTATTTATTTTTTATTTTAATTAATTTTATTTTTTTTTTTTTTTTTCCGGACCTGCGATGCTGGGATGACAGCCTCAACGGCGGCTGCAGGGCGGCGGTGGCAACGCCGACCTGGTGATCTCCACAGGGCGCTGCGGAGGGAACGCAGGCGGCGGCTAAGGGCACGGAGGACCCGTCTGGATGCGGAAGGGAACCCCGGGCCCATCATCCCAGTGGCGTCGACTCAGCACCTGGTCGGCCCTGCTCGGGGCCCCTATGGGCCCTCGGCTGGCCGGTGCCGGCGCAACGGTCGCGCTCGGAATGGTCATCCGTGCGCAGCCCCCCTCCCCCCGGTGGTTCGCTTAGTGGCGCCGAAGGACCTAATGCAGTTCGGTGGCGCTACTCGTGGGAAGCCAAAGAACGTCAGGCTGGCCACCGTCAATGTACGCTCCCTTCGCCGGGATACCGGCGAGAAGACTCAGCTGCTGAAGGAACTCTCTGTTCGGGAGAGTTTTTACGCAGTCTGCCTCTGCGAGACGCGACTTCCCGGCTCCGGCACCATGGATTTGGAGGATGGGTGGACTCTGATCTACGACAACGTGGCGGATGCTGTATTCGCTGGAGTGGCCATTCTGCTGAGCCCACCAGCCACGACCGCCTGGAAGGCGGCCGGGGCACAGACTATCGCTGCCGGAAACGGCCGAGCCCTCTCAGTCTCTCTCAAGTCCGCTGGCCGGGAGCCCCCATGGCACGTCATGGTTGCATACGCCCCTACCGCCAAAGCCCAGACGGCTGCAATCGACGAGTTCTACCGGTCCCTCTCCGACGTCCTGCGACGGACGCCGCGCAGAAGCTTCCTCTGGTTGGGGGGAGACCTGAACAGCCGGCTGGGCCGCCGGATGGACTACGAAGAAGAACTGGATGGCGTCCTAGGCCCTCACGGAGTGTCTGACCAGCGGAATCATATGGGCACGCGACTGATCCTCTTCTGCCAGCTGGAGGGTCTCCAGATAACCAACGGATTCCAACGGCTGAATCTTTCCCACCTTGCCACCTGGTTTCATCCCAGGTGGAGGTACCCAGCGATGCTGGACCTGTCTTTGGTGCGACAGTCCTATGCGGCCTGCGTGCGACGGACGACTGCCCGCCCCTCTCTGGATGTGGGCTCCGACCATAAACTCTTGTCGGTGGTCCTGCAGCAGCGAGTGGACCTTGCCCTCCCCTCCGGCCCAGAAGTGGACCCGCCCACCCCTTCCAGGCTGACGAGACCGAAAAAGATCAACGTCGCTGGCCTCAAGGATCCTGCTGTTCGCGAAAGATACTTGCAAGCTGCCACCCAACGGATCCGGGAGGAAGCCCCTGATCTGGGCCGACTCACGGAAATCATCCGGGAAACTGCAGTCGAGGAAATTGGAATCAGACCTGGCCCCCAAAAATCGTGGATGGCCGAAAATCTGCCCGAAATCAAACGGCTCGCGCTGGAGAAGCAGGAAGAATTCCGGCTCTACCAATCTAGGCCCTCTGCAAGATCCCGGCGGCGGTATCGGGAGACTACCTACCGGATTCGACGGCGCTTCCGCGAGATGGAAGAACAATGGTTCTTGGAGAAAGCCGATGCCATCGAACGCAGCTGGAGAAATGGTAACTCCCGGGACTTCTACCTCCGGATCGCTGAGCTGGCCAAGGAATTTCCATCTGGTGGACTTCGGTTCAGGCCACGCGCCAGTGGCGCCCTTCACCTGGAGGGCCTCAGTAACCACTTCGGAGGGATCCTCAACATCACGCGACAAGTCGACTGGTCCGTCTTGCAGGACCTGCCACGATTTGAGAACTCTGTGGATTGGAGTCCACCTTCCCTGGAGGAGGTACAGAAGGCCATCCAGCGACTGAAGAATGGAAAATCCGAGGGCTTATCTGGAGTGCCAGCTGAATGTATCAAAGACCTGCCAGCAGTCGCCGAAATCCTTCATGGGGCGCTACTGGATCTCTGGGACAATGGCGGAGATGTCCCTGCTCTCCCGGCCGGGTGGCTGGACGCTGTTCTAGTTGCCCTGTACAAGAACAAGGGCAACTTCTCCGACCTAGACAACTGGCGCGGAATCGTCCTCCTGGAAGTGCTCTCAAAAGCAGTCAACAACGTCCTCAACTGGCGCCTGCAGGCAGTCGGTGAAGAAGTGTGGGGCGAGGAGCAGCACGGGTTCCGGCCGGACCGGGGAACTGTTGACTGCATCTTTGCCCTCAGGAGACTGATGGAGGACTTTGGCGTTACTCTGGCGGCCGATGGTGATCAGGATGACCGGCTGTACATCCTATTCGTCGATCTGAAGAAGGCCTTCGATTCCTGTGATAGAAGCCTGATCTGGTCGTTGCTGGATCGATGCGGGGTACCTGCCAACGTGATCTCTCTGGTCAGGGCTTTCCATGATGGATTCGGTGCCCGGGTCCTATTCCAGGGGGAATTGGGCGCGCGACTCCCTATCTCCACCGGGGTACGCCAGGGCTGCTGCTGTGGTCCAACCCTGTGGAACTTCTATTTCTCCTTCGTGATGGGTCTATGGCGATCCCGGTGTGCGGAGGAGGTGCCGGATTTCGGCGTCAAGGTCCAATTCAAGCGGGATCTGAAAGTCCGCACCATCGCCAAGCAACGCCAGCTGAAGTCCAATAATGTCTGCATCATCACCGATCTGGAATACGCGGACGACACAGCCATCCTCTGCCGCAATGGGGCCTCCTTCCGCCGATGCACGGAGATCCTGGACGAGTGCGTCAGACGCTTCGGAGGAGAGATCAGCCTGACGAAAACCGAATGGATGGACGCCCCTGCGGCGGAGGATGGGCTCCTCCTGGAGCTCCGAGGAACCGAGATCAAGCGGACCCAGGAATTCTGCTACCTGGGATCAATAATCGGAGTGGACAGGGACTCTCTATTCGGCTGCGTCGCCGACACCCAGCGCCGGATCAGCAGAGCTTCCGCGGCTTTTGGTAAGCTCAGGGGAGTCTGGCGCTCCGGGCTCTCTGACAGGACCAAGGGACGTATCTTCCAGGTCTGCATCGCCTCCGTACTCCTATACGGAATCGAGTCGAAGACCGTGGACGGTCGACAGATGAAGGCACTCAAGCACTTCTGGTACTCCTGCCTGAAGTCAATCAAGGGACTACGCCTCCACGTACGCCAGTCTGACCTGTGGAGAGAGTTCGGAGTCCCTGATGTCCGGGATCTGATCAGGAAGAGGGCAGCTGGGTTCATGGGTCATCTGGCTAGAATGCCAAGCACCAGGATCCCCTTTCGGTTGGCGTTCGGACATGCGGCGGATCGGGTTCACCAGGCGCAGCGCCAAGGAGACCGGAAGAAAATCATGAGCTGGTACTCCGACGTGGCCAGAGCGATGCCGGGGATAAGCCCCTCCTCCTGGCCCTTGCAGTCGCAAGACCGAGACCACTGGCGCGCCGCCGTTCGAGGCCTCTCGGCAACTTTGAGGCAACCTGGATGTCCGTTCGCATGCCCGGAACCTAATTGTGGAGAAGGCTTCGACTCCCAGCTGCTGCTGGACCGACATCTTGGACGCTGCCATACTGCCACTGCTGCGTCTTCCGACTCCTATCCCTGCCCCCATTGCCACAAGAGTTTTGCCTCGGAGAAGGGAATGAAAATTCACGTAGGTAGGTACTGTAAGTTAAAACCGCGAACGAGTCCTGAGGAGCAGCCGAATAACGCTGATGGGGAACCGCATCCTGCCCCGGGGCCCCGGGGCCCCCCGGACCTTCCGGCAGTCGCCGACGACGGAGCGCTGTTCCGGATCATTGAGAGAGGAGCCACCAAGATCTACCAATGCAAAATCTGTGGCCTCTCCAGAAGATCCCACACCACGATCTCCCGCCATATCAACGCCACCCATGGAGAACAGCGGGAATCGGAGACCGCCCCCCAGCCGGAGCCCGAAGGTCCCCCCCGTGGGGCCGGGGGACAGTCCGGGAACCGCCCAGACCCAAACGATCCTGGACGGGTCATCTGTAACAAATGTGGAAATTCCACATCTAAGAAGAACTGGGTCCGCCACGACAACAGGTGCGGGCTCTCATTCACATGTGGGAGATGTGGCCGTGGATTTGGGCGCCGAGATGGCTGGGCTCGGCACGAAAACTCTTGCGGCGCGGTTCCTCTTACCTGTCCTCGCTGTGGCCGGAGGGACAGATTCGTCTCGCAGGCGAGACGCCATCAGGAGGCCTGCGCCCGGCGGATGGTCTAACACCCCTGATCTCACCGGTTTCCCCGGGTTTTAACAGTCTGACGCCACTAACTGTTTTATCCAAACTAACCACTAACCGACACCTATACCTGCCACTTTGGAACCACCACCCCCCCCCTGGGACCATGGCGGGCCCCCTGGGCCCGCTGCGCTAAGCTCGGACGGGCATATGGCGCCACAACAACAACAACTACAATTAACCTAACTACTGCCTACTTACCTATGTATGTTAAACTACTAAAACCTACCTAATGCTAACTTAAGAATTAATACTGCTGTTTATTTAGTTAAGTGTTCTATGGCTAATCAGCTTTTTCTACCCATATTGGCAAAATTAAAATAATGGGCTGCTTTGTGGGTGAGTTTTTGCACATAGTTAGTTTTAACTCTTTTCTTACCGAAAATGCAAAAACTCACTCACTCACTGTCTCAGCAGCCATTTTACGCAGTCCCTACTTACCGACCTACCGACCTATCCGAACTAAATAGCTAACTACTTTCCACATAACTACCTAAGAAGCTCGGGGAACCGTACCGAACCGCTATTCGATCCGGCGCTGGCAACCCTGGCAGCCAGCCGAGTGATAGACGCGCAATCTACCACCCTTTCACTTGAGCTTGTTTAAATTTGAGCAAAACTGGCATATAAATTAGAGGAATTTTGAAGAAAACGAATTTGGGTAAAAGTTGCATATTCTTGTAGAGCTCGAAAAGCTGAATATTTTTTGTGCTTACAGCACCAAAAAATATTAAGTAATTAATGAGAAAAACACAATTAAAGTTTGTTTTCACACATGCGTAATTTGCACATGCAGTGTGTTACTAAAACTGCACACATGCTAAATTGCTACATCACTTCCTTATATAGGCTAGTTTTGAACTTGTTCTAATTGTAACCCGTTAGCTCAATGGAAGAGCACTGGACCAATTACTCCAGAGATCCTGAGTTCGAGCCTCAGTACGGGTCTACTTCTTTTCTTTTAGTTTAGTCTGTCTTTTGGCCTTTGGCATGGGAAATTAAGTGATTACGGTAACGACCGTGAGCCCATGATAAGTTTTAGGCCAAGACTATTAACATCCCTATTCTAACTAGACTTAACTTTTTTCCCCAATTATTAAGAACGTCAGCTAATTATTATAACAAGACTGCACTATTTTCCTACCTAGAACTGATTTAGACTGCCAGTCCGCTAATCGGACATTTATTACAAGACTTTATCTAGAGCTAACTAATCTACCAGTCCGCTAATCGGACATTTGTTGAGAGACTCTTACTAGTGACAGATTTCTACCTATTTATTCGTTATTTACCTGTCTAAACTGGTTAGTGCTGGATTTCATGGTTGCGGCTCATCCGTCCCCTAATCGTAGGGCGACCTACACGGATGACCGGAAATCCGACAGACCTGCAGACCTAATGGGGGTCCCCGTGACCCTAGGCTGCAGAATCTGCCCTAACCGTCAAACAGAACAATATTAAACAAGAGTTCACATTGCATTTACTCCGAAACTGGCAATTTTTACATCAAACACGCATCTAAGCTTTAATAGAACTAAATCCCCTAATTATTTATGATTAAGGGCCAAATTGCTACTCAATTTGGCCCATTTCCTGCCTAATATCTGAGCAATTACACATTCATTCTGGCATTTCCAAGACCCTTATCAAACAAAGGGAGTTTACATGGTAAGCCCTCAATCACACTCACAGTCACACAATTTTGGTTCAGAATTCACACTTAAAAAGGGGCTAAACTTGGAACCTCATAATCCATAAGGAATTTACCCAAGAAGCCGACTACGTAAATTTAGGATTCGCATTCACACAGTAATGAGCACAATCACACCAACATCAACACAAACGGCTAAACATTATAATACAAATCCTAACTCTTTCCTACCTAAATCTACCTAATCTACCTATTCTCTGTATGCACATTTTGTAGTAGTTTTGGGATTAACGGGTCTCCGTCTGGAGCCCAAAGTTTGTAAGTTTGTGACTATAACTGAGACTGGAACTTTGAAATTTTGAAAAGTTTTGTTGGAAAGCAAAACGAGTAATAATTGCTCGGCAATTATTACTAAACAACACAATCATTTCCGCTAAGGACAGCTTGTTTAAATTAACTTTGGGGAAGCCGGCCATTCCCCTCAAAAAGCTGAATAATTATTAGTTAAAACAGTTTCTGGGTTTTAATTCCTATTGGTTTTAAATAGCCGACCTACACAAACAGCATAACATAATTACAGACAGTAGTTTTAACTTCAGTAGTGCCTAGCTGTACGAATATGGCCGGCAATTCCTAATTGCCGGCTGTGGGGAGAATTGTTCCCTAGACTTAACTCAATTCAGAACACGAGGTCGTAACCAAGGGACCTCCTATCTCAACTCAAGGGTGGGTCCCCACTCAAAATCCCGTCATTACAAAATAACCCCGAAAAATGTGAAAAAAGGAAAAATGACTGGCCACGAGGGCTCACTGATAAAAAGGTAAAAACTGGCCACGAGGGCTCGCTGATTAAAAACTGTAAAAACTGGCCACGAGGGCTCGCTGATTAAAAACGCAAAAACTGGCCACGAGGGCCCACTGGATAAAAGCAAAAGTAAAAAGACTGGCCACGAGGGCTCGCTAATTTTGAATTGCTGGTGAGCCAAAAAGGGCTGTAATTTGACTAAAATTAAAGGCCCGAAGGCCGAAAAGCAAAGATAAAAATAGGCCAAAAGGGCCTTCTAAAACCTAAAAAAGGTGTGTGTTTCTGTGTTCCTGGCCGAGCATAATACGCTCATATGGCCCTAGTTCGTGTTGGTCTTGCTTCGTGTTCGCTCATTTCATCTCCTCTGACCTGTGTGGGCCAGAGGAGGTCCTAACTCGTGATCCTAAGGGGGGTCTAAATGCGCTGGGGATTCTCCGGCCAAAACGCTGGCACACCAGGAGAACGCATTGAAGTAGAGGGGGGATACACGGCCGCTCTCGGCCGGAGCTGAAGCAAGACTGACTGGAAATTTTGAATTTCCAGTCAGTCGACCTCACGCCTGTTGGCGGTTTTCTTTGAGGTGGACGGGATTTCCAGATTATTCTGGAAATCCCCTTTGTGGGTGCAGACCCGACGTGGGCTGTTTGCACGCCTGGCCCACCAAGACGGAGATTTATGGGGGGTCTGGCTTTATGACCCCCTTTGTGTGCAAAATTTCCAGAGCTGAATCTCCAGAAACTTTCCAGACCTTTTGGTTAACACATAAAGGTAACCAAAGGGGAAAGTTTCTGATAAAAACAAAAATTCTCTTGAAATGAAAAATGAAACAGTACGAAAAAATGGCCTCTCAGGGCCCAATATGAAAAAGTAAAAATTAAGTGTTATTATTACTGTAAACTTTTGTAATATTTATGTTTTGTATTTTTCAGGCGTTCCCTTATTCACTGGCCCCTTTCTCTTCCTTTTAGACACGATTTCTCGGCCAGGAACAAGGGAAGCCGCCTTGTTAATCCCAGCGACAATTGCTCTCCCTCACTAGCGCTGGAAGTTCCTACCGTAAGGAACAGGAGGGCAATTGTCGCTCAAAAACAGTGCATACAAAGAGCTACATAATTTTTTAGCTAACGAAAACTACATAACAATAATCTACGTACGAAACTACCTAAGACTACTTATTTTCGTTTTATTTAAATAATTTAGGAGAGGGTTACGCCCCCTCCGAACCTATTGTTACCTATGAATACACGCTAAGACTTTTCTCTGCGAGGCAAATCTTCGCTGGGAGAGGGCCAACAGAAGCCCAAGAATGGATAGCGGGATGAATGAAAACATGAATGGGCGTAACAACAAGTGTTTGTTACGCCCACTTAAGGGGTTTACGTAAGGTTAAAATTAAAGAATTAAATTTTAAAGTTACAAAACTATTTTAACCTGTATCTTTCGCAATATTGGGAGTTAAAAGACCGGGTTTGGCTTTTTAGAACCAGGAAGAAATTGCCTTTCAGATAAACCTAAGTTATATTTTCACTCAAAATTGTCAAAATTCATTAATTATTGCCTAATTAACACTAATTAGGCCTAACTAGCACATATTAGTGCTCCAAAACCATATTTCATGAGCCTAGCTACGAATAATTAAGTTTAAATGACCCATCTTCCAACGTATGACTGTATATGTCATTTTTAACTGCAATTTCTGTAATAATTCACTACTTTCTGAGTGATACTTTTTGATAACTTTCCTCTTCACTAGTATAAATTTACTTTAAATGAAATTTTGAACCACTTTCAAACAACAGGAGGCCCGTTAAGGCCTGGGGGAAGAGTAACGACTCCTCCGTTAGTTGATCAAAGGCTATAGTTGGGGCCTATTACTGACCCTGGAGTGGTAACGACCTCTCCGTTAATAGTTAGCCCTGATCAAACCTTATTAGCCCATATTACACTAGGTTCCTATCCTATTCTGGCACTACCTGTACAGATTATAACGCTCTGTTTAACCTTATTTCTGGCATCTAGATTCTACTGAGTCCCTATTATCTTCTCGCGCTGTTCATTCGTGTTCTAACACTATGATAACCCTAGTTTCTTAACCACGCTAGAACCTATGTCCCGTTTAGTAAGTTTTGAGTGATTTGAATTATTTGAACCGGCTGGCAACTCTGGTATTCACAAGAACAAAAGATAATTACAAGGACTGCTTGGACGTTCACACACTGCATACTAGGTTCTGAATAACTGTTTCCAAAAACAACCACCAATAACCATTCCAATACAGACCGCGATTCATGATTTTAATGAGTTTTCTTAACTTTTTGGCCTTTACTTCATCCGTAACATTACAAATACTTAAAACTAACAATGGTTTATGGTCTGCATTGTGTAAATTACTCTAGAAAGCAGTTATATTAAGTTCGACTTTGTCACTAAAATGTCCTCATTTCAAGCTTTAAATTGATATATCATTTGCTATATTGGTCCTTAAGGTGCTGGTATCGCTTTGTGTAAATTTGATCTCATAGGCTATACGTAATTCTTTATGAAAGTGGATGACACTTTCCAAATATACTATTTTGGTGCTCTTTAACATTCTAGGACCAGTCCCGCATTTTTAGGTGAAACAAGAAATTTTAGGTTTTTGCCATTATTCTCTCAGTACGTAGTCGCTACACCAGATTGCTTGTTATGGCTGCAAAAAGGGCATCAAAATGAAAATTTTCCTTTTACAACTTTTGAGCCATCTCTAGTGGTTAGATCAGTATAAGCAAAAAACCGTTTTTGGACCCCAAAAATGTCCGTTTTCGTGAAAATCAGTTTTTTCAGAATGACTGCCAAATCATACGGACAGTTTTGGTTTAGTTATACTAGTTCGATACACAGTCTCATTGCGCATTTTATGAATGCCTATTAGCCGGGGTTTGTTGCTCTGAGCTGGAGATTTGGCGCAAAAACCATTTTGGCAAAACCGCTATTATTTTGTTTTGAACATAGATTTCTCAAAAACTACCTAATGGATTCGCGTGATTTTTGGCAGGATGAAAATTCGCACTATTGCGGAGGGACATTTTTCTTGGTTTGAGCTAAAACTTCTCCAGTTGCCAGAAAACTCAATGCAAAGTTGCGAAATTTCGTGTCACCGCACATTTGGTGGATTTTCTTGACCGTTGAGACCTGCTGAGCCAAATCCCAAAAAAATGTCCCACGGCCCACGTGTCCTTTATAGAACAGCACAAGAAAAAATTTAGCCGATTCCACAGTTTTGAAAAATCGATGTTCAAAAATGTTTGGTCTATATTCAGCCTGTCAGATGTCAGTATGTCAGAAAATTTCGCTATTTTTCTCTAATTTTGTTAGTTTTATAAACACATGTGAATCTACAGATTATAAGCTTTAAAATGATGTATAAAGCTCTTTCCAACTCCCAAAATGGCGAAAGTTATACTATTTTAAAAAATAGCCACAAAAGCACTGCACAAAAGGATAAAAGCACTTAAGGGGGCGCTTGCATTACCGGGAACGGTTCTCCTGAGTTTATTTTCCAACCAATCTTTTTTAAACTTTCAGCAGTGGTAGCTGGCGTTAAATGCCAGCAATATGTAGAATTTGAATGATCCAGTGCTTGGCTTGCGATTTGCACAACAGGGACAAGCCGAATTTTTCAAAACGGTATCACTCATTAATGGCTCATAATGAAATTATAGCTCAAATTTTGCACAAATGTGTAAATAAACATAACGCAGGGACATTTTTTCAGTTTTTCGATTTATGCAGTTTTGAGTATTTTATGAATATTCGAAAACTTTGGAAGTCAATATCTCACGGAATGTCATAGGGGTCGCGGTAGCGACCCCTACAATATGAGTGAAAATGGTCGAATGACCGTGTAAAACAAGGCTGCGCAGAAGCTGCGCAGATTCCTGCGCAGATTATGTGCGCAAAAAAATTGTACGTGTCGAGTTTAGTATATTCGCCAAGTTTCATCCCCGTACCACTTTCCGTTAAAAAGTTGCGCCAAAAATCGCTTACGAGAGTGATGTTTTTTTCCGGTTCTCCGCTTTGACGTCTGGTAAGGGGGTTTTGTAGCTTTAATAACAACAGATAGAAAAAATTTTGCCTATGAAAACCATATATATTCTTGGAGTACGCAACAAAAATAAGCCGATAGGCTAGTTTTTATGCCACCCAGAGCCGGAAAAAAGTTTTGGCGGGGGGCCAAATTCGGCCAAAACGCTAAAATGGCCAAAAAGTATGCTTCAAAGGCGCCGTAATAAGTCAGACTGGGCTATATATGGGGCAATACTGCCTATATGGCTGAATAGGACACATATCAGGGTCGTCCAATTGCTATATGATTTTCCGGCCCTGAGCGTAATTTTTGGGTACTGGCCTGCCAAAGTTGGTGAATTTTGGGTCCAACTTTGAACTTAGTTTTCTCGATTATTTTGCGACCTGGAAACCTCAAATCTTGCATACAAAGGTTTTTGCGGACGGAGACTCGATTCCCGCTATCAATTTTGCTGCCCGACTGACCCAAGTTGCTGGGCTGGTTCCACTTTGCCGTCCAGAGGGTCATGTCGGCAACCGCTACCTGGAGGCCCATACTAGGCTCTACTTGGCCTCTCAAAACTTTCTCTATAGGGATTTTCTGGTGCGCCCAGCTCATATCCGGTGTCCGTTTTGCCGTCCGACTCATCCATCTTGCTGGGCTGGTTCCACTTTGTCGTCTGGAGGGTCATGTCAGCAACCGTTTCCTGGAGGTCCATACTAGGCTCTACTTGGCCTCTCAAAACTTTCTCTGTAGGGGTTTTCTGGTGCGCCCAGCTCATATCCGGTGTCCGTTTTGCCGTCCGACTCATCCATCTTGCTGGGCTGGTTCCACTTTGTCGTCTGGAGGGTCATGTCAGCAACCGTTTCCTGGAGGTCCATACTAGGCTCTACTTGGCCTCTCAAAACTTTCTCTGTAGGGGTTTTCTGGTGCGCCCAGCTCATTTCCGGTGTCCGTTTTGCTCGGAAGGAAACAAAGGCTCGTTTTCCAGATGGAAGAACTCCCAGTATCGGACCTTGACGCAACCTTGTCCAGTCAGTTTTCGGAAAGTCCGACCGTTGGTAGAGGCTTTGTTGACAGCACAAACCTCGCCGGCGTTATCCATGCTCAAACCAACGGAGACGTTCATAAGAAGGGTCCAGTCATTTTCGTCGTCATTAGACTCCACATGAACGATTGCTCCATACATTGGCCTCCCACATCGAGGACCGCCCAAAGCAAATCTCTTCACAGAAGTAATGATGGCTTTCTCTGGATTCGAAGTTCTGAAGTTGTCGGACTCAATTCCCCAGTGCACACTCATTTTGGCACCGGACTGATATATGGTGTGGAAAGGCTTTTCCAGGACATACTTCATCCTAACAGGGAGCTTCCTGAATGTATAGTCTCCGTTTAACCGCTCGAAACGGTTTCCCCCTGTAGCCAGATCTTCTACCAAAGGAACACTGGCCAGCAGTCTGATGTTGTAGGTATGCTTTGTGCCGTAAAAATGCGGAGCGTTGTCATGCCGCATTCCAAGAATCGCCTTCTCGACAATCGGCTTTTGAGTGCACAGACCACTGATTCCATCGTTCACCTGCTTGACGTATGGATCAACTAGCCCTCCATCTGCCAAGGTCCTGGCGACTTCGTCCTCTTCCCTTACTGCATACCGGCGAATGGTTTCAAGATCTGCCACACACCGGGGAGAATTATTTTGCATCTTCGCCATCTTAAATTTATCCCCGTGGCAATTGGTAATTGGGAAAGCGTCGTGCAGAAACTTGACCCTCGCTCGTTCTGCAGGCGTCCAGTCCGGAGCATCAGCCAGCTCAGCATAACTCTCAATTTCCACGCGCAAATGCTCAGCATCCACGTTGCCCGCGAACGTTAGCTGCACTGGATAAGCGACAATGGCTGCTTCCGTTGGAGGATTGGCAGGGTTGGACTCGATCTCTCGGTACATGCCGTCGCCGTAACGCATGAGAAAGTACCCTCTGTTGCCAACGAAATCACAGCTTTTCCTGGTAGCGCGACCGATTCCCTGGATAAGCTTAATGGCCCCATCAGGCGAGTAATGGAAACCGTCGTAAGCCAAAGTCCAGTTTAGATCTCTCTGCTGCAGGGCAAATTCCAATGGGTTGTGGACAAAGTACACATTGTGTGTGTAGTAGTCCCTCGCCAACCAGCGTAAATGGTTCTCAACTTCCTCGACTGTCTCGTGGGACTGAGAGTACCTGCTGAACGGCGGACAGCAAAGTACAATCCTGGAAATTCCAGCCTCTCTCCGGAGCTGGATGATATCTCGGAGAAGCAGACGGGCACACTGCGCCACGTGGTCCCCAACACGTTTAGGCGAACCGAACGGCTGCATTGACTGCAACCAGGCTTCATCGCCCCCGCTCCTGAATAAATGCATCTTTGTCCCAAGCACCAGGACCACGTGGGAGTCGTCGTACTTCTCCACCTCAGACCGCACCTCTGCCATCACCAGCTCACGATCTTCCATCTTGAGGGCCGGGAGTAGACGATACGGAAGCCCGGCAGTTAAGAATCATGTCGATCGGACGACTCCCCGCGCACTGGCTGTCACCAACGATAGCCAGGGGAAGATTTGGCGGAGGGGGCGGGGTCGAAGATCTGTGTCTGGCAGCGCAGAAGCCAGTGGATTGGTAAGAAGCCTGAAACACAAGAAACACAAAATTAAGTCAAAACAGAATGACAAAAATTTAAAACCCTGAAAAATGTTTATAAAGCAATGCACCAGTAGAATCTGTAAATACAGATACCAACAACTAAAATATGTAGACGCTCATTGCCGATAGAAAAAGGAGGGTAAACTAAATGGGGGAGCAGCTGCAATAAAAACCTACAAAAACAGCTATCCCCTTGCAACAAAAACGGTTAAAGGACAGCTAGCACCTCTACTAAAAAAAGCGGAAAAGGCAGACACCTCAGGACTGTTTGAGACAAAACATGTAAGTTATGACTCACTATAAAGATTTTTCAATAAAATTTATCAAAAATAATACAGAAGTTCCTTGGATTTACTTAAGGTGGTGATTCCCTTTGGTCGAATAAAGTTTGCACCATTATTACTCATACATTACTTGGAGTTAAGAAGCCGTTTTTATATCAAAATGTAGCTTGACATTTTCTCTTTTTAATGCATGCCACGAAACTAACGTTGCTTTTCTAAAATATTTTTAACACATTTTAGAAGAAGTATAATTTTCCAGAATTTTTGCAGACTCAAGTAAAGTTTTTCGCGAGACATCGGTTATATGATTCGATACCTCCATCAAATAGCTGGGGACGATTTTTTATTTATTGTGAAATCACTCTTCGTTGTAGAGAAATAAGCTGAAATGTGTGCGTAACCTGTATTTTGCCTACCTTTTCCAAATTTGTCAAGCGATTACTTTGGCTAGAAAGCAGCAATCGGGGCAACTAAAAAATCGTCCCTGGGTATATTTGTGCAGAACGTATTAAGGTAAGTAGCAGCCCTCTAGCTTGCATGGTGAATGCTGCACAATCTTTGGAAAAAATTGGACGTGTTTTTGCAAAAACTACATTTTTTATGATAGCAGCCTACAGGATAGCAGTTGGAAGACGATCATAAGTCGGATAATTTGTCCCTATAGGACCTTCAGATCGACGCCCTTAGTTTGATTTTACGGCATGCATAGTTGAAGAAATGATGGATTATTTGATTTCTGCAAAAATGACAAGTTTTCAAAACAAAAAAAATCGGCTATATCTCACGGTAGTAAAAGCTAGAAAGTTGCTTTAAAAAGCAAAAATATGAAGCTCGATGAGATCTATCGAATGAATATATTCATAACTATGTAGCTGCTGCCAAACGTTCAGAAATTGGAAAAACCCGCCCTGATCGGATATCTCGAATTTTTGAATCGGGCTTGCGCGGACGGTGTTAGAACGCTAAAAGAACTTATTTCGGAAAGTTTCGTCAAATTTCATCTTCATTTATGCCGCGAACCAACAATATGTGGCCAAAAGGAATCACCACCTTAAACGAAAAATCGACGAGAAAAATAATCTATGCTGATCTGTGGTCATTACTCAATTAAACTTTCGAATTTTTTCTCGCCGTATCCCTGTTGAGGCCGGAGTGTATTCACCACAATCGGAGCACGTATTGCTATACGCAAACAGTCCTAAATTGAGCCCTACAGTTCAGTTAACCGTCCTAAATCTGCACTTCAAAAGTTTCCTCATACACAAGCTAGTAAAAGTCACAGCTTAACTGAAATACAGTTCCGAGGATCACTATGCAATCTATACTAACTGTGGTATCCTCTTACTTAAGTAAACTACAAACCAGAAAATAAAAAGACGCATTCTAAAGTAGGTGTGTAAACTTGAATAAATAAATAAACATACCATATTAGCTATGTAAATAACTGAAAGTTCAGCTGATAGCGCAGTAATGAGCTATGGCAGCACCACTGTAATGACGAAACCACAGGTAAACAGTGCTGCTTTAAAGCAAACAAAACTGAAATAGAATTGAAATAAATATTAATGATTGATCTCACATAGATTTCAATGAAAGAGCGACCCTTGGTGAAACTGATTGAAGGGAAAGCACAGTCAAGGTTGCTTATTGCCGGTTTAAAAATATTAACGTTCAAATAATGCGGACGTGGTTTAATCGTTAGTGCGAAAGCTGTACATTTTTGTACCTTAAGAATCATAAATAATTTACGGAAAATTTATCAAAATTGTCAATGAGAAATGCACATAAGCAGAAGCACCCTAGTGGAAAAATAAAAGTTAAATGTAAATGCGGAACAAAGAATAAAGCAAAATGCAAAGGTTGCAAACAGACAATTCCTGTCTGTCGAACACTTCGTGCGTCTTTTATTTGAATGTCACATCACACGCCTTTTTCAACAAAATTCTGGTCCTAAAAACGCAACCGTTAAGAGGCAAACCAAAGGAACATTAATTATAAAATGTCCCTCAAAAGAATTATACAAACAAATTCAATCTCTGCATAAGCAACAAAAAACTATTTTTAACCATAGAATGAAATTACAAGCTAGCTTAGGCTTCAATCAATTAAAAAATTTCACGCAGAAATTAAAGTATTTGCATAATTCCGCCTATTCGTCAATTTCGCCAAAAGTCACTCTTTCCTCTGACCGCACCAAAATGATGAAACGTGAACCTAACGGTACCTACGACAGAGCACTCGTCAGCAAGCCGTACCCGCTCCCATAGGTCAAAGTGTGAGAGGGGAGGGGGATGCAAATGCGTACAATCACTGGGAAGGTACAGGCCCTGTAGTGGTCTGTATAGTGGAAGGTGTATATAAAAGGGAACAGGGGTAACAATAAGTAGCCGAAAATATAAGTTTCAGCAAAATTTAGGTATTCTCCGTCCAGTCGATTAATTGACGTCATATTTAAATTTTCGGAAATTAATTTTTATTTTTTTAAAAAATGAAAACCTTCCAAAAATGTAAATAGAATATTCATGAAAATCAAAAATATTTATGAGCAGAAAAACTAATTTGGGAAAACCGTATCCCCCTGGACCAACCCTGTTAATATACCCTCGTACCCTTCACCCTACTGCTAGCGTGTCCACGGCCCGCTTACAACTGTAATCCTCAGTTGTTCGAATAAAAACAGTTTGAGTTTAACTTAAAATTTTAAAATCGAAAACATGTACAAACGTAAAACTGAAATCCATGCAAAATAAGAAAATTTGTAAAAGCTTACTTTCTAATACTGCAATTTCAAATTTTGAAAAACCAAAAATTTGAAAACTCATAGTTTCCTGAACACTATAGTTCTAGAATTTCAAACGTATACTCCTTTCTGCTGTACCAGCATATAATCAGTCTTAATTTAGGACTTGCAGTCAACACACTCTAACTTAAAAATAAACCACACTCCTATAAAGTGTGCCATCTGTTGAAGTTGGAACCGGTATCTACTGTTGCCAGAAACGCAAGTCTACGCTAGCAAATCACTGTATTATAAACTGTGAAGCGCATATACGCCTAACAAACTTTGTCCTGTTCGCAAACAAATCTTATAGACACAATTTGAGTTAAACTGAAAATTTTACAATCTATAAAGTCTTCAAACTTTATTTATGACTCAACTTGTGGTAAATTTATGACTTGGAGCCGACACACGGTAACTGCAAACGAAACCACTTTCCTAGTAACTGTGCCATTTTTTGAAGTTGGAACCGGTACCAACTGCAGCCTGGGGCCAGTTTCATAAAAATGTTCTCGAGTTCTTGAGTCTAGTAGCTAAACTACGCTGGAAGTTTACGAGATCCGCAAGTCGCACTGAAAGTCACGCTGAAAAAGTTCTCGAGTTCTCGAATCACGTTCGCTGGTCGATTTCGACCAGAGAAAATTTCGCCAGCTTGAGACCTACTCGAGAAATTTTTGAAAAACTAAATTCGTAAGTTTTTTCTTCCTGCTTCAATAACTTGTATAATTGACTGAATAAATCACCATAAAATCTTCTGTAGATACTTTTACATATAATTTTTAATAGAAAAAAGTTGTTGTTGCTGAAAATAGACTACTCGAGAACTTGAGAACTCGAGAATTTGAGACCGTTTTTTTATGAAACTGGCCCCAGGAACGCAAGCCTACGCTACCAAAGCAGTATACTTTAAACTTAGCGGCCCTACCACGCCACCCTAACCTTGTCCATTCGTACTCAGATTTGTCAAGATTCAATACCTACTTCTAACCTAGTCAACAAAACAAGTTTAATAAAGCAAAAAAAACCGGAAATCCACAGGTTTAATTTTAATTCACCGACACAGACTGAAACAAACAGGAATTCGTAGTAAGCACAACAGTTAACTGATACAGACTACCTAATCAGTTTTGACATTTATGAATATGTAAACAACAACGCCACGTAAACGTCTCACGAAAGAAACAGGTTTCTATTATTAAGATCATGTGAACAAACAGCCTCAGTCAGTTCTAAGTAAAATCTAATCAAACCGAAATCCACCCAACCACTAATGAATGAGTCTCCAGAAGCACTTTAAGTAAAACAAACCGGAGACATAGCGCAACACTGAAACAGCCAACCTAACCAGTTTTAAACATGAAACCTATAATTTTCATCTCCAACGGTTAATGTGAAAGTAACCAACGTCGCAAGCAAAAACAAAAATTTTCAACTCCAGCCGTAAACAGAGAAGTTAGCAGATATGACGGTTATAAGTGTAAGATTAATAATAAACATCAACATTAAACGAGAATAACGTAAAGCGGAAACCAATGATAAAGCGTAGGTAAATGCTACATAATAACAATGTTAAGAATGAAAAAAGTACAAGAATAACTTGAAGAAATAAAACAATTGGAATACAGCAAGTATAATGCAAGAGCGCTGTCGCTGTCTGAACTATTAGATATACAGTGGAGCAAATAGTCCAACACCACATAGTCCAGTCATTATACGAAAAAAATGGCAGTACTAAGTCATTAGTTAACGAGATTCCAAACACACAAATCCAATAAAAATCATACATAAACATTACACTAAAACCCGATAACAGGAGCTTAAGGCAGAATAAGTCACAAACGCAATCAAAGCAATAGGAAAACATAACATACAGAAAAGCAAAAGAAATAGGCAACTGTGGTAGTCGATAAGAAGCCAGGGCTCCCTTGTGCAGCATAAACACTAAGAATTGTGAAAACTAAGAAGCAATGAATTTAGGATTGTTTGAAGCTATAATCTACTGTAAGCGAACAAATCGTCATTAAAGAGATATGTAGTAGCAGCTAACCTGATGAAACAACAATAAAACATAGAACAAGACCAAGCAATCAATATGTATTAACATTAAAACATAAAACAACCGCAAAGAATCATTATGTATTATTACACTTGTTAAACTTGACACAGAGGCAAATTGTCATTGCGCAGCAGACTGAAAAGATTCAAAATACAAAGTAATACGTATATTGTCATACGTATACTATGACAAAACGAAACTGTAACCGCTAAAATATGAATAAAGCACACAGTAAAAATCGGCATTAAACAGTAAACAGATAGGATGTACAACACATGAAGTCTGTCTATTCCTTCTCCTGTTTGATGCACTCAATTGGAATCGGAAGCTTTTTTCCAATTCCACTGGGGCCGTACTCCGTATCGGACTCCTCACCTGAATCCCCAATCGTCTCCACGGTGACCTCCATCTTCTCTGAACGGGCAGCACCATCACCGTCAGGTTCATCTTCCTGAGAACCCTCGTCCTCCGTACCATCCCGACCCGCCTTCAGTGAGCCACGCCCAGTTTCAACCGCCTCCTTCGTAACAGCCTCCTCAACGCCATCCCCCTTGAACGCATGCAGTTGTCCCTGTGCCATTCCATTGTTCGCCATAGTTCCGCTGTGTCCTGCCTGCTTCCCAGAAACCTTAGCCTTTTTTCCTTGGCAGTGAACACCGCCGCCAGAACTTTTCCTGCGGCGACCAACATTTCCATATAAATTCCTAAATAAGCGTGATTTTATAAAATTTAAAGATGATAAACAAATACTAGATTTAAAATATAAACTGCGAACTGCTCTCCAACCAACCGCAGTCCTGCCACCTTTTCATCATGCTGCAGTCAGAACACCTCTTAAATCAGCTGTAGTCGCTACTCCTCTTAACCCATCTGATACCTGAACTGACATGTACTCTACTGCAGTCTTAACTCGTGTTTACTCAACCGCAGTCTTCATTTTCCGCCTACAGCAGTCTACACTCCTATGCAGTCAACTACAGTGTGAACCCATCTGAACTAAACAGCAGTCTCCACTCCTCACAAATATAATACAGTCTAAAATTAAATACTGAAACGTTGCTGAAAGACATCATCACTTCTTACCAAAACTGTAAACAATGCAGAAGCACACCGCTAAAGCAAACGACAACTAAAAACCCTCTCATCTTCGAAGCGCTCTCCGTAGTGCCTCCTCCTGAGCCCTGCGGGCCGACCTTAGCAGTTTCCTGCGAAGACTCAGTTTCCTGGCTACCGAGCACTCCAGATACAGAGCAGTCTTTAGACTTAGGTCCTTCAGCGTCCACCTCAGATCGACTGTCGTTCTGTGAACCAGCCGCAGGGTCAGACACTTCAGCTGAGGCTTGATCCTCTGCAGCTGATCCGTCCCCAACGTTCAACGAATTTTCAGATCCCCCGCAGTCGCCCAGGCGAATAGCACGGCGGTGCCCTTGCTCTTCAGGAAACTGCAAAAAACAAACTATAGACGTAGAATAGAGTGCCGCATCCACAGCGGGAAGACTATATAACACTGATTAAGCAGACTATATAACACTATGTACTCTTGATAAACTTGTTTAAGTAAACAAAGTTAGTTAACATATCTCCATTGCCGCTAGCCGTTATTGTGATAAAAATCCGCAAGTATACTAAGAAACCGATCAACTGGGCCACGCCTACACCAAGTTCCACCCACTTAACCTCTGTAGATAAAATACAAAACCATGAGTTATGCCCTCACCAGATAGTCGTACTCGTTTTTCAAGATCACGAGCTCCTTCTGCCAAATGAACTGGAACGCCACCAGAAAGTGGTGAATCTTCACCATCCAATACTGAAACAGAAGCACACGCAATTGCCAATACATACGTAAAAGAAAACACCATAGTCGAGAAACCGCAGTGAAATTAAATATTGGATTACCGGCGGCAACAAAACCGGAGTTTGTACACAAAAACCTTTCACCTGCCGTTACTTCCACAGACGAAAATTAACATAGACCATACTACCTCACGCTCTTTTAGTTTGTTTTGACCGAGACCAGTAACCTTGCTGTTGCGATTATTCCTAGCATCCTTACATTTAAACTGTAAGACTTGAAAGTGAAAATTAAATCTTATTCAAATTCATTTTTCCAATTAATTCTAATTAGTCCGGTATTGTGCACAACCTGACATGAACAGATAAGAAAACTGTCAAAACATCAGCACCATAGCTTATATGCTGTGTGCACTGTTTCATTCAGAACAGGCTTATTCCCGTGTCAGTCTTGTACACTAACAATTTGAATCTGTTTAAAAAAAGAATTTACAATTTACAAAATCAAACTAAATTTCTTAATTCTGCGCTACCTCCAAGATTTCCTTATAGACCTTCTCCCGATGGACCTCAAGTCTCAAAATAAGCAGGCCCAATGTGTGCAGAGTTTGCAGCCATCCGTTCCGTACAGTTCCCAAGTCATATTCCTGCACTCTTCCGTGGAGCATATGTCCACAGCAGACCTCCACTTGTTGGAAAGGTCACGCAAACCACCTAGCTCGTACACCGTAAGCATTTTATCCCGCATGAAGCTCGTATAGATAGTTGAAAATGGCTAGTTCGATGTTCAAGATCCGCCTTCACATCCACCAACATGTTTAAATTAGAACCACTATAGTGTATTCACGGCAGAAAACACAAATGAATCTATAGAAACAAGTGAGAATTTGATTAATACTGAAACTTGAAGTTTAAGCATTAGTGAAACTAAAAATCTCATCCACTTGCAAAGTAGAAGTTTCAACTCTTTCTAAGTTGAAATTTTAACCTTAAATCTTTTCTCAATTCCCCATGTATTTACCAACCAGCCTACTATATCGTCTAAATGTTGAGCACAACCATAAATGTTTAAGTTATTTTTGGGCGGGGGAGAGGAAGGAAAGGCAAGTTGGCAGAAACTGGGTAGTGGCCAATATACGAGCAACTTTTAATAAGTTTGAAAAATTTATAAGCCAGAAGTAATTGGTAAACTCTTCATACAAAACAGCATACAAGAACTTGAACTGCGAAAATGGCCAAACTCGGTAGTGGCCAATGTAGGGGCAAGTTTTAATAAGTTTGAAAAATGTATAAGGTGGAAGTAATTGGTAAACTCTTCACACAAAATAGCATACTAGAAGTAGAACTAAGGGAAACGCAAATTTTAATGCAGCGAAACATTATTTACGGTTAATAACTGATGCTGAAATTTAAATTGTAAGTTCAAACTTTTTTACAGTGTGAATTTTTATAAACTACAGCTGCCATTAATATTAACGGATAAATGCACGCTAAATTGTTTCCTCACCGCCACACGCATTACCATGCCGGCTAATGTATGCTCAAAAAATTTCAGCCGAATACATAAGCTATTACATCAGTTAGGGGGTCTACCGTACACGGATTTTGTTAAATTTAGGACCGGTTTAAAAGATGAAAACACATAGAAAACTTTAACTTATAAGCTTAGTTTTTAGGAGAAATTACTACAGAAGACCCTATCTGTCTCTCCAAATATAACAGAAACTTTTAGAATGAGAATTGAGGCTGCAACTCTAAATTGAAGTTTCAACTTTTTTACACTTAAATTTTTCTTAAACTAAAACGCACGATAGCGATAGATAGATGCACGCCAAAATTTTTTCTCCACTTCCCACGCATCTGCCATGCCGCCTTAACTATGACCAAAACATTTGAACAAAATTAATAAACTTTGGCATAAGTTACGGCGGGGGGCAATTAAACCCCAATTGGATTACGACAAATGTTCGAAAGCTTTTAAAAATGAGTAAAGTGCCTAAGAAGTAATTTATATGCCTAACTTTCCAGGGAATCTTGCAAGGGATTCCAGGTTGTGATAACCTAAGCTGTGTCTTCATACATAAATAACAGATTTAAACTTTAAATTGGAGACGAAGAACCAGACTCAAGTTATAACTTTTTAACACTAACAATTGTTTCCAACTCCACGGACTGATTCAGATCGAACGACGCATGCTTAAACTGTTTCCCTACATGCTACGTATTTATCATGCCACCAAATCTACGAACAAACAATTTTAAACGAAACCATAACGTGTTGTGGAAGTTGCTCGGCGCCAAAGTTGAGCAAAATCTTTTCAGTCCTATTTACGACAAACTTTCTATGATGGGAAAATAACATTGAAATAAATTAAATAAGCCCACTTCTTTAGTGAGCCTACTTAGCAGACCCTAATCTGCGTTTACACCCATGAACGGAAATTAAAGGTTACGAATTGCGGCTAAAATTCTAAACTGAAGTATCTCGTTTGCAACACTGCGGATTTTCTTTACTTTCCGTTAAGGCCCCTGGTCGATACTTGCATGAAAAAATTTATTCTACACTTCCCACGTACCAATCATGCCACCCAATGTATGAAATAAGCACTTGAACAAATCCTGTCAGCTTTGGCGTGAGTGAATGGTGAGCTCAGTGTGCACAAAATTTGAATAAACCTGTAATATTATTAATAAAACATAATAATTTGGACTAAATGATTCGCTGGAAGTCTAGCTAAGAAGAGAAATTACATTATGTAGCATGCGATCAGTGCTTAGGATTTATGAAATAGGTTCAAAAAACACTTAAATTAAATAAAGGTGTCTGCTATTTTTAAGCCGATAAAAAAGCTGGCAGTCAGCCCCACTTAGACAGTGCCGAAGCACAGTCGAAAACAGTTTAAAACTTCAACTATATTTATACGCACTATTTCAAACAGGACCGTAGCTTATTTAAACTCCTATATCCCTGGCTAGTAAGTAATAGTTATGAAGTAATACCACTATAGATTACACGAAACACACAGTTTATTGCTTTCCCTATAAAACCATCCTAAAAACTACTAACTTTCATTTATTTTCGATTTGGAACAAGATTAAAAAATGTACAGAATCAGATACAGAATCATTGGTAAATCATAGCTGTCTATGCACTAAACATTGTACCTAATGTACCTAATAAAATACTAGGAACTGGTTAAAATACAAATGTTTAAGCTAACTCAGAGAAACTGAAGAAGTAGATTCAGCAATTGAAATTTCGTATTTTTCCGAACCAGATCCCAATATGTTAACACAAACATAACCTAAGCGAGACTAGTAAACATACTAACCGAAGACACACTCACTGGAAATCACCCGGACAATAAACAACATAAAGAAAGTAAAACATAGTATATAAGTCTCTGTAAGTTTAGCACCCTTAAAAAAGAACTGTATATAAAATTCTCCTTCTTCTTTAGCTTTAAAATGGTACTCCAACAGGGAACAGTTTCCGCCCCCGCTCAGCGAAAAGTAGCAAGGAACTGTCCTTTTTAACTGAATTCTAAATTGGCTACAACAAAATAAGCTCAAATGCAAAAGATGAACAGACCCATACTAACACAAAACAAAAACAAAAATGGAATGGGACAGGTTCAAATATTGGCACATTACTAAGGCAAATTAGAGAAAAGGCACGCTTAACTGAGCACAGTAAGGCGTACGTATAGCTGGGCAAATAAAACGTTATAACTGGACTGGAATCTACCAGAAAACACTATTAGCACATTAGGCTAAACAGACAAAATATATACACAACTGACTGAGCACAGTTAAACGGAGGTTATGTTTGGTCGGACCAAAACACATACAACACAAGTTATGCTGTTGTGGTTATTATGATCAAATTTCAGCTGGAAACAGTAATCGCCCACGCTCAGCGAAAAGTAGCAAGTAACTGTCCTTTCTAACTAAATTAAAAGTTGGCTACAACAATATAAGCTCAAATGCAAAAGATGAACAGAGCCGTATTAACAGAAAACAACAGCAAAAATGGAATGGAAGAGGTAAAAATATTGGTGCCTTAGTAAGGCATGCGAAAAAAAGACACACTAAACTGAGCACAGTAAAGCGTAAGTACTGCTGCGCAGGTTAAAAACTCAAAACTGGAAAGAAATCTTACAAAAAACAGTATTCAAAAATCACTAAGGCTACGCAAACAAAATATGTACACGACAAACTGAGCACAGGAAAGCGGAGGTTATGTTTGGTCGGACCACAACACATACAACACAAGCTCTGAACAGTAGTCATTATGATAAATAAAAAAGCTTAAAGATAACAGCTACTTTGCAAAAACAAATTTTAAACGAGACAAACCAGAAATTAAGAAATGTAACAGCTCTAAAACACATATTAACTCACATAAAATTAAACATAATGTCCGAAGTAGAGAATTAAAAAATCTCAACCACCTACGAAAACTGCTAATCCACACCACAAGCCTTACAGTTAGCGTCCAGCAGACACTGTAAAAACAAACAATAAAGTGATATTACAAGTACACAATAATTGGAAACAAAAAATTAGCCTAACTGGATAGTAAAATAGGCGCAATTAGAAACAGGTTACAGACAAGAGAAACAGCTATACAGATGCATCGATGACAAAGAAAACGCACAAACAAATACCACGTTGAGATTCTGGGGAGACAGATTAATATACAAGAGATCAGCAACTATAAGTCAAAGCAATGTGATTTCTTCAGAATAAAACAATACTACAGCCATAAAAAATTTACATGAACAATTACACTTATTTACAAGAATAATAATGTATAAAAAATTCACTCGGTCCAGTCAATGACTATTTCAGTCAGGACGCGTGTCAATCCAGCTCAATCAGACGTCCCACCACTCCGCGGCCCTCTGTAACTAACACCTCCAACACCTGCATCCCGTAAGTACTGACCAGATCCATCCAACGGAGCAGTCGTTAGTCCAGCCTCAGCAACATGAACGGCTCCCCCACGCGACAGTCCACGCTCACGCGAAATTTCCTCCTTGCTCACCGGGAAAAGATGATAGGGAACCGACACTCCCTGTTCCCCAAACCACTGCATTGACCGGTGCGCCTGCAACAAAATCCACCGCAAAACAATTTTAAGCATATATAAATTACACAATACAAAGTAATCGACTCATCAAGGCACTCTACAGTCATTGTCGATCCTCAGACTAGGATCATAGATTAGTCCAGACAACAGAATGATGACAACAGAACAAAACAACAACTGATAATGACAGAAAAACTGTCACAAACTAACCATCATCAGACCAGTTTTGAAGTTAGATATCGCCTCATCGAAACTAGACGGTTTCGCCTCCAGAATAGACACCTGAACACTGGCGTCAGCTGCGACTCTTTCTGATCTCCCCCAGCCGACACCCTGAAAAAAGTGATCATAAAAACAAACAACTGGGATAATTCCACTCTCAGAAACAAAATCAACAGAACTGAATGATTAGCGATCCCTCGATTAGACCTGCACCACCCTACATCCAGCACACCCCTTCCCTCAGATCAATCACTTGTTTATCCAATGCACATTTTGAATAAATTTCAGAGACTAATGAGCAAAATTTAACTAGAGACTTAATAACCATAAGAGACAACGTTTGTTAATAAAATTAGCTCATAAATAAATGATTTTTCAAGCATAAGTTAAAAAATTAGTGCTAAGCAACAGCCTCATCTATCACGCTATTTTGCTCGCTATTTTGCACCCGATGCCTGCGCAATATCAGAAACGTATTATAAAGCTTGACTTCATCTGTGATTATCTATTAACTCAGCCACGAGTCAGCAGATAGCAGTAACCATTTTTACGGCATATAAACCCCTGCTGTAGTAGGACGCGCCACAGTGGTTTTGCTGCCGAGCAACAATCCTCAATTGGCCAAGTAAAAAGATATATGCTAGAAAGGCGTCATTTATTCGGCACCAAACAACACAAATATACATGATAAATACCCACCATAGAGGCGCACATCAAATCAAATTCCATCTCATCCTGGACCCATGCATCCCTCATCGAAGGAACACCCGCCAAAATGCTGCAAATGTCTGCCTACCGCAATAACATCAACAGTCAGTACCCAATACGTCTTATACGTCTTTAACTGTTTGCGCTAGAAAGGAAAGCAAAAAGCTGGACAATCTGCGATAAAAAATAATGAAAGCAGTTTTAAAACCCGGATATGCGCCTGTTCTGCTTTATCGGATATCCGGATTTCCGGTTATCCGAGTACAGTTAAACTTAACTACAAGAAAATTTTTATATTTAGCTTTTGCGTCACCTATTCTTCTGCATCTTTTTCTGAAATAAATCAAAATCAAAAATCTCCCGTCCCTTCCTCCTACAGTTCAGGAGCGTGTAAGAACTCCTCCTTCACAAGAATACACAAACATCGGCACACCAAAATCTAACCAATTGTTGAATTAGGCAATCGGTTCAACTCTAGCCGACGGAATAAATCGTTTCTAGATCGTTAAATTGTAAAAATTAGTCGGCACTGACAACACGGTTGGCACAAGAGTATGGATTTTTTTACTTAAAACAGCTAACTATAAATAAAGAACCGTTAACTCATATCATAAACTAACCGCTAATAATTCCGTAACGCGTTCCTTGTCATCCCCAGCGGAACTCCGTAGCTTTAAAGTAAGGTTACGCGAACGCAGTAGCAGATCCCCCAATTCTGTGGCCTTCTGGCGGCATTAAACGCCAAATAAGATGTGGTTCAGCTCTTTCCACCAACCAATGAACGTCGTACGAATCCATGTCGTCTACATGAGCCAAGTGGACCCCGCTCCCTCTTTCTAACCCCCGCAAAAGTTCTCCATACAAATTCATCCATCATTCCAGCCAGCATGGTACGATCCATTTCCACAACCTAAACAATAGAAAATCTAATTATAATAACATACCAAAATGGAACGGAATCCTTGATTTACAAATTACATACTAATAAACCTACCAACTCTTATATAGACCGACTTAAAGATAATAAAAATATTCCATAGCATAGAAAAGTCTGAACTTCTTGCTATTGCATTAATGGCAACCCTGCCGGTCATTTTTAATCTGAGATTATGCAAGCAGTCATTTCCTACCCACCCCGTTTAACGGCAGCCGCAACTGGCTGGCAAACGAAAGTTTTGACCTGTCTTGAGCACTACCCATACTACAACTACCTATGACAACTATAAAACTATCCCACAGAAAAAAAACTACCTAGCCACGCCAAACCTAAGAAGTCTGACCCAAAAACATAAAAATTTTAGGAGGGACGCAGTCTGCACACTACACAGTAAGGTAAAAATCTAACACACAAAATCAAGCACACAAAAACATCACGACACACAAACTCAACATTCCACCACACAAAAAATGTACAAGAGCACTCCAGAAGACGAAGCAGCAACCATAACGAAACAGCAACAAGGGCATAAGTCTCACCTTAAGCAAACGGTCCCTTTTTCAGCACAAGAAGTCTGATATCGCGCAGTCCTGTTGGCAGAGTTGATCTATTGAAATGACTGCTATCGGAAACCTTCATCTATCCAGACCTCTCCATCCGAATATATGCCGTGTAGTGGCCGGCATCAGGTGATTCGCCAACGTGTTTCACTGCTGCAACAGGATGAAATCTGGAATGTCCGACCCTGACTCCAGCTGCCCGAACTCCAACAACTGATCCACCACTTCTCTTGAAGGCAATCGCCCCATCTCGGCCAAACGTATTGTGGAATAAATTAATCTCCACGATAAGATATTCACAGCTGGCAAATATGTCAATATCCGACCAGCTAGTGTGGGGCGTGTTCCTCCCGCAGTGGTCGCAGTCGAAGTTCATCTCACCCGGATCCTTCAACCATTCCTCCCACGAGATCCTTCCATGCGTAGGCATACTTCTTGTTAAGACGAAGGAAGGACCGCTCACAAGAGGTTGGAGAGGCGGCGCACCCCTGCCTGGGCAAGCCCTGTAGGTGGTAACAGAATGGGCCAGCAAATCCTTACACCCACCAGGCAAGAAGTCTGCAACCAAACTCTGCAGGAATTCTCCTGCGTCGTGCTGGAAATTATTCTGATAGGCCTGCCCAACCGCCCACCGCAACTGCCTATACTGTGAGATGCCTGAGAATGAGAAGACTGGAGCGTCTTCAACCTTTTTAGTTCATCCATAACAGGACAACCAGGAGGATGACGTAAAATGCGGTCTACGAAAACGCCACCCATTCCTAGCAAGGCTTGGACCAAACTATTGCAGTAGCATGCATTCTCGCCAAAGTGCTTCAATTTCAAAACAGTCGCCTCCCCAGACTGACCTGCCACAGCAATGTCAGGTTCAGTGCGGCCAACAGCTACCGCAGTAACATGAGACGCAGCAAAAGCAGAGGACAAATTAGCAACAATCCTCTGCTTCCGTTTTCATTGATCTGAGCTCCGGTTAGGAATAGGCATAAGAGGTAAACGTTTCTCTGGCGGATTCCTCTCATTAAACATAGTAGGCAGCCTATTGTACTCCTTGCAGCAAGCCCTCTTGCACCAGATGCGGTTTTGGTCGAATGCAAGGAGGTAGACATCTTTTAGTTTCCGGCAACGTGACAACGCAAAGTATCCCATAGCAGACTCAAAGCAATCTGCCCCTATGGCTTTTGTGAACTGTGATAGCGTAAGCAAGTGACACCGGGAATTGCCAACGGGTGATGGTAATGTTTTTGGAAATCTTGAACGGAACAGACGACCTAGTCACCTCAACAGCCTCTTCCTGACCGTCAAACTTTATCAGCAATGACTGGATCTTAGGTCCACCTGGAATCGGAGAATCGGAACAAACAACATCAGTAGATTATGGAAATAACGACTCGCTTCATCATCAGACTTCTCAGGTCGAACAGTAGGGAACTTGATGATTGGCTTTGTCGTGTTTGGGACGAAGCAAGCTCTAATGTTTTTCAGCTGCGCATATCTACGGAACTTCTTCGGAATTCCGTCTTCATGCACTGAATATTTCTGCACACTGTAATCCCGAACAAGGTCATGGAGTGAAATAGATTCCATTGAATCAGGACGCCCTGGATAGTACACATCAATCCAGTTGTCTCTGTATATGCTGCTGTCGTCATCACTGAGACCTTCCAGTTCAGTTGAGGACTTCAGACAACGCCGCCGTAATTCCTCGGGATTCACCCCATTTAAATGATTTTAGTAGAGATCTTGAACATGGGATGACCGAGCAAATAGTCAGCGGCCTCATACGAGCCTATCTCACGGTCGCGGAGAATCTTGTAAACCATACTCTTAAGCTGACCATGAACAGACTTATCTGTTAACGGCCTCCCAAGCCTTCTTCGTAGCCTGCTTCTCTTGCTTCGACACATAAGAGGTGATGTAGATGTCCAGAATCTTAGAATCCTCTCCTATGAACTGCTCCTCGTTGTTAGCCTCCCAAGATATCATCACCTCTGGATTGAACTCGTTGATATTCACCTCTTCCTCTGTCCTCTCAACATTGTACAGCTTCTTCACCTTTTTTCCCAGCAGCTTGACTTTACTGTAGCCTCTACCGTGTTCAGTTGCGTTTCTACAGCAACAGGGCGAGGAAACCCGTACCGGCAAAGTGCACTTATAGTAGCAGTTATACGAAACTTGTCAAAAGAACGCCGTTCGCAGCTTTTACTGCAACGGTGCATTTGTTTAGTTGTGACCAGATGGTGCAGAATAGGGTCCTTCTCTGGATCAGGGATGTTGCAAGTTATGTATTTGTCTATGAATGCAATCACCTTTTCAGGAGGATCCCGTCCGTAAACAGGCGCATCCTTAATCCATAGTTTCATGTGAATATGTGGCGCGCCCCTTGCATGGTACTCCTTTATCCAGACGTAATGCTCCACCTCGCCCAAAATACCATCTGGACACAAAATCATTTCATCCATGAACGCCATAAATCCACGGTGAAAGTGCACACTAACCGACACTGGATCCCTTGCACACAGAGCTGCAGTACTGATGTTTTCAACATCGGGTATGTCTTGATTCATCAGCACCAAATATTCCCGCATGTCCTTCCAGTCGTACTCTGAACATGACAAAGTAACAAAGAAAGTAGCAGGGCCCAAGTTTAAGCTCATGGCTTCAACATCACTACGAAAAGCTTCAAGTACTGCTTCGTCCCAGCGACCTTCGAAAAGCAGCAGAAGAGCTCTTTCTCCAACTCCACGTCTTTTAAATGCAGCTTTTCCCTCAGCTGTCCCGCAGTAAGGTTTTTCCTATCGTAACCCGATTAAGCGTAGCATAGATGCCTCCGTTCAGCTGACCCATCATCTTGAAATGAAGCTGGTCGTAAAGCCAGTAGAGATTAGTCCTCCACCTGGGGTCAGCATTACGAATTCGAGCCTTAACATAGTTAGCAGGGAATACCCTCTTATCCCTTGGATGATACATACCAAATCTTCCCTGAGGGTGTAACGTTGGATAGCAGAGGATGTCGTTAAGTGGATCGGTTTCCGGAACTATTTCAGCCGTCACCCTGTTCATCGCAAACAAAGCAATGTCTTCCGCATTGGAAGCAGCCTTGTCCACTGGGATTACAGAGTAATGGTCCAAAACCTCCGACTCTGGCACTCTACGCAGAAGAGTCTCCTCCCCAGTAGGCCAGCAGTCAACATCGTGGGACAAAGGTACTTCCTGGTCGAGAACTGAAGGATCCACTACAACATCACCGTAATGCTCGTTAATTTCTTTAAGTTTGCTCACAGCTGCAACACACTTCACATCCACCAGCGTCCTCCACCTTACCTTCTGCTGCGTAGGAAGACTGTCTACCAGAATGGAAAGGCGATCAGGAGACGGCAACTGTTGAACGGTTTTGCCCAACGTTTTGGTAGGCAAAGGAAGATGAATAACTATACCGCGCATAGCCCTCGTTAAGTTTTCGGTAGGTCCCCGATAAGAGTAGGGCTTCAGCCTAAAGATTGTCATGAAGGATTTCCTCTTTTGAATCAGAGTCTTCTCCAGGTAGTTCAGACCCTCCAACTCTGCTGGAATAGCGTCAACTCCCATCCCATTCGCCACAGACAATGGGGGAGCATCCCCCTTCCTACAATTGGCCAGACAATGGTTTCGGCACAACCTACACGGAAAGTTGAGTTCCCCATTGTCAATGGAAGCTTGCACCTTTGCATTAGATCCCGCCGACTAATGCGCTCAGCCGATCCAATTCTTTGCAGCTCCTTCTCCCTGAAAAGTCTGTGGCAGAAATCACAAGGGTGAACCGGATAATCGCGCATTCGTCAGAACATGGGATTTGTTGAACTGTCCTTTTGGGCCCCACGGACTCGGACACAGACTCTGTCTCTGCACAGGAAGACAAGGTGCCATCGGGCACAGCATAACTTTCCTCTAAATTCATGTCTGGATTCCTATCATCCCCATGGGAGGACGATTCCACAGACCCGACCACAGTTTCCAAGAGGTCGCAGACCAAATCGAATGAGACAGTTAGCCGCATATTCTGCTCACCTATCCTGCGGCCCTCAGAAGACTTGGCACTGATTCGCCTCATGCTGACATCGTAACGAGCTCGTTTAGTCAGCTCTCTGGCCCTCTGCGCAGCTCTACGTTTTCTACTCCTGTACTCTTCATCTTCGGAATACCGTTTACGGCGTTCAGCCAACTCTTTCTCCCGCCTCTTTGCCCATTGCTCCTTCCATTTCAGTTTGAATCTACGTTTCTTTCTAGGGGACCGCATAGAACAGTTGTACCTGTTAATAATAGAAGCTTTCACCTTTCCTCTCGTGCGAGGCGAGCGATGATAAACAGATAGCACCTTCCTGCCAATCTTCTTCAGTGCCGACCTCTTCGACTTCCCCCTGCTCCCTCCCTGAAGCTGTTCGTACCGGTCCTTAGCGTTGTCTATGGCAGCTCTACGATAACCGGGAGAAGTAGCATACCGCAATTTTTTCTTCTGCAGACGTATCTCCCTCCTCTTCTCCTCCCTGCGGCGCCCCCTAGCCTTGCGCTTTCTGCTAGCTGAAAGCCATACCCTTCCCTCCGTTCTCCGCATGTCAGATGAATCGTCAGATTCCTGCTCCGCCTCTAATCCTCCTTCCCCGTGTTGTTCGTTCGCAACTTCACCCACCGAATCCTCCGTCACTGTGCTAGTGTTCCCTCTGTCCCCCAACATAAGCTGTTCGTCAGTTTCCTGAATCCGTCTTCTTTTCGATCTTCCTGCAATGGTCAAAGCATCTCCAATTGAACCAGACTCCAAAAAGTCAGGAAACAGAACTCGAGAAGGCTGTTTTCTAGCCATGACACCACCCTGTGTGGTCTCCGGAGAGACAGACTTAGCCACTCCTGATGTGTCGCTGACTATGGCCACTGCAGCAGACCCACCGCTATCCACTGGAACTTCATTTGGGTCAGATGGCGCAACATCACTGGACCCTTCAGCGGAATGACGCCGTAAAGCAGCCTGAGTATAGAGTGCCGTGGACTTAGAACAAAGATTATGAACTGGAGTGTACGACAACACAGAGGACACAGGAGGAGTAGGGGCTGGACTAGAACCAGAACGAAGCAAAGACTCCATAGAAGCAGTTCGTTTCTGCCTCAATGGCTTGGTCCACTGCGGACTGCGTCCGCGCAACGGGCTTGAGATTCCCGCGGAAGTAGCAGAGTCCGCGGGGGCAGCAGGAGGAGTAGGCAGCACATTTGCAGACCCGGATGCAAGAAAGCGCCCACCAATGCCCAAAGATAGTTCATTAGGATGTGATGGCGGTTCATGACCGGCACCTGCAGCGGTATGTCGCCGTACAGTCAAGGGAGTGGAGGATCCCGCAGAGAACATAGGAGGAGTAGGGGCTCGACTAGCACCAGAACGAAGCAAAGACTCCATAGACGCAGTTCTTTTCTGCCTCAATGCCTCAGTCCACTGCGGACTGCGTCCGCGCAACGGGCTTGAGATTCCCGCGGAAGTAGCAGAGTCCGCGGGGGCAGCAGGAGGACTAGGCAGCACACTTGCGGACCCGGATCCAGAAAAGCGTCCACCACTAACAACATATAGTTCATCCGGATGGGAAGGTTTGACGTCGTCGTTCCGCAGAGGCACCGGATTTGAGGTCTCCAATGAATCATCAGCAGCAACCAACACTTCGCCCGACGTTTCCTCAGCACTGTCAGACAAGAGCTCATCTCCCGCAGATGTCGCATCCTTACGACGCCTCTTATAAGCTTCGTGAAGACTCCTTGTGCGATCAGACTTTCGCCTGCGCTTTCCCATGTCTGCAACAAGAACCAAAGTCCACAAATAACCACCAGTAACCTCAACCCACTAAACCCTACCACACAAGCAACCATTTCAACAGCTATACCACACATTGCATACGCAGCGGACACATTCAAAGTTTTAACTAAGCAGACTGCGTCCCCAAGAAAAAAACTCAAACAACTACTTCGTCGCCACTCCTCCGGCAACAGAAAATGAGACTTAAAAACTCATTACTACCTCTTAATTTACCTGACAACTCCTAGAATGACATTAAGTCTGAGTTAAACCAAAGCTATACCTGTTATTATCAATAATCAATTTCCCCAGTCTCCAAGCCAAAAGCAACAGCGTCGTAATCAAACACACCAATAGTAATCACACTGGCAGCCAGCTCGCTGAAACAAAACGAAACATTTACGACTAGGCACAACAGTGACTGTATATGTACCGGCATTGACATAAACATCAACTCCTTCACGCAATCCAAATGCTACGGCGTACGACGCACTGCAACAATTTGCGTCTTGCTTATCCACAGTGGCTGGCTACTATGGCTGACTGCCAAGTCCTATAACTCCGATAAAACCCAAGAGGCTAAAACCCTATACTACCGGATTCAAACGCAATTCAAAGACAGATAAATAAGCTCTGCCCACTCAGTTCGCGCAGTAGTTGCATAAATTAAACAGAATCACGTGCAAAACCTAAACCTAAAAAACAAACAAGCAACACTTTCTCAGCAAGGCCTACAGAAATTTGACTAGACGGCAGTGGCGACCTTTACC